>JAWRVZ010000180.1:1235000-1320101 GCA_037043235.1 Rhodeus uyekii | reverse complement strand
ACCGCGTGGTGTTGTTGGAGGCTCGGTTGCAGTGTTTGTTGAGTGCAAGAGCTCCTTTCGACAGTGGGATACAATGAAGGAACTTGGGAGGAAGAGTTTATCGTGAAACTGGTACATCTCAATCTTGGACAGGGGTGGCCAACCTGTTCAGCATAATGAGCCTCAAAATAAAGCTCGTGGCTGCGGAGCCGCATGAAAGACTGTTAAATTCGCATTTGTTGATGGGGTTTTTGACATTAGAAAGGTCTCGCACATATATCACACATTTAATACGTTTATAAATAAATTTTTTAATACTTTTTACATATGGCAACCCACGAGCTATGCAAGCATGCAGACAATGCGTCTGTGGATTATATATGCGGGAAAAACGGTATATCATCTCATTGACGGTGACAGGAAGTATAAAAGTAAGCAGCGGCTTGGTAATGTAGTGATCGGTTGGAAAACGTCTCCGGTTACTATCGTAACCTCTGTAATTTTATCATATTCCGTTTAGAGAAGTATGAAGAAAATGCTATTTAAGATATTTATACCGTCTGGCAGCCAGATCTGCATCGCGCTACGATTGGCCAGTTGTCAACTGCTGTTATCCATAAAGTTTCAGAAATGACGTGAAGGGGAGGAGTTCCCAAATGCATTTCATTAAACATCTCGTTCCTACTCTCGAAAGGGAACGCGCTTCTGCGCGCCTCTATTTGAATTCGGTAAAAACATCATGTCCACGTGAGCGGCGGCTGATCTTGGCAGGATACATGTAAATTTATGTTTTTGTAGACAAAAAGGTCTCAGCGGGCCGGATGAGAGCTGCGAAAGCAGTCAAAGAGCCGCATGCGGGTTGGCTGCCCCTGTTCTTGGACAATGTGGCGAAAGGCGGGGCATCACATGATCGCCTGCTAGATTTGAACACATTGGCTGGCGCTGAGCCAGAGAAAGCGCTCAAAGCTTGTTGCTGTTCAGTGTTTCAATCTCTTGAATTATTTTGGTTACAGACGTCTATCGACTTATAAAGCTTATCATGGACTTAAAGGATTGAAACAGTGAAGGCAAAGAATTACTTTGAAAATAGAAAGTGCATATGGTTTCTTTCCGGCGAGTCCACTTAATAGCCGATTAAGTTGAAACAACAAGGCAGCGTTGGCAATAAGTACTTGATTCTTGTGTGGGCGGTTGAGCGCGCGATCGACTGTAATGAGCGCGATCTGAAGTGGCGCGTGCGATCGGACTGTACTGCGCGCGATCTGGCTTCGGTGCGCGCTACTGCTTGAGTTGCGAGGAAGCAGCGCGTTACTTTAGAACAATCACATCTCAGACGTGGGTTCCCCGGAACAGTAGTATTGAGAGGCACAACTGCTCGTGATTTAGCGATGCAGAAATAAAAGCGCCGGGAAGGATTACAGCTGCTCTTGTTTGTGTGAGCTGACGGACAGAGAGAGTGTGAGCTGAAGCTGCAGCGCGGTCTGCTGAGGCTCGCGGCGGCGGCCTGGCTAGCAGGAAGAAAGCGGCATTGCCTGGGAGTCGAGCTTGTAGCTCGACCAGCTTTATCGTCCTTTCTCAATGGCAGGAGCGATTAAAGCCGATGTAGAGCTGCTGGATACGGATGTTTGCTTGGTGGCGAGAACAGGCCTCAAGTCTTACTGTGCGTTGCTTGTTGTTGCTTAGGACCCGTTTGTTTGGTCTGGCACCCGTGATGTATTGCTGAGGGTGATATAATATAGATAGCATAGTGTTGGGCGGATGGGGATCGCTACTGGGTCCGGAGGTTTTCGTGGAGAATCCATCTGACGAGTGGAGCTCGATTTCGGGTGTATAGCGACCAGAAGGCGGAGCCACAATGCCGTAAACTGTCGAGCTGCCGAAAAATGTCAAAGAGCTGTAGGTGAGTCAAACGTGTCTATATATACGTACTTCCTCTCCTGCTGATAGGATGAGGAGTAATTGCTGATGACGTGTTGATTGTATTAATCATTTGAACGTGCTCCTCCCGAACTTTGTTAATAAAACATCATTTCATGGAACATAGAGAGTCAAAGATAATGTCTTGGAATAACTTAATTTGTGTAAAGAACAAAATACCATCTTCGGATGTTGCTAATACAGATAGTACAGTATCAGAACCTGTAGAAATAAAATCAGCTGAATAGCCATATGAATGTAAGGCCTAGTGCTTCTGTATCCTAAGTTATTTTGAGGCTGAATGTTCTCTTCAGTATAGAAGACGCGAGGAGCAGATATGTTGAATGAAGAGCAGGAGTCAGAAGTGCAGTCAATTGTAGAAATTTTAGTGAAGTTTAGTTTGCAGTTTCATCAGCAGAAGCTTCATGTCTCATAAGGAGTTCGTAGGCCACCCCCATACAAGTACATTGCTACAGCAATTATATTAATATTAATATCATTACATGCATTTTTAGGCGTCAGCTTGTCGAGAACAACAAGTCATTCTGTCTTATAGTGCCGGTTAATCACCTCACCAATACAGACCATATTAACACACACACACACACACACACACACACACACACACACACACACACACACACACACACACACACACACACACACACACACACACACACACACATATAGAGAGAGACACACAGCTTCTCCAAGGCTGAACTCGGCTCAGGCTCCAACTATCAACAGAAAGACTTCAGAAAGACTTCTACATTCTGATAACATGTTCTATCTGGTGAGAAGTGCTGACAATATTCATCCTTATTCTGTGGAAAAATACAGAGAAGCAAAGCAAAGGCTTTAACTAATAATTGATTACATTACATCCCTAACTTGATTAAAAATCAGTCATTACAAATCATTAAAATAAGAAAAAGAAAGAAATATATATACAAAAAAGAAAAAGAAAAGAATATATATTCATGGATGTCCGAATCGCCCCCACATCAGTAAACTCTCTATCAACTGACTGAAATTCTCCTAGTCTCCTAGTCTTCATTGAGCAGATTGATCTCTTTACGCGGTTTAACTATAAAAAAGTAGGCGGTTACCGAAAACAGTTATCCTCGCCTCAGTGCCTTAACCTGTATTGGGTCATCTATTAGTTAAAAGATCCTTTGAATAATCTGAAAATAAGTCTAGATGGAACTAACTAGATGGAATAATTAGTACAGCAGTATGAAAAAACATGCCCAGTAGATGGCAGTAACAGACTGTTGATGTAAAAGCAAATTCCCCTGATAGAACATCAAAGTAAATGAGTTTGTTTTTATTTTTAAATGATTTATTTTTTATAATTTCATCATTTGATTTTCTTAAACTCATAAACCCCAGTTTGGGAAATCATGTGATGAACATATACAATTAAAAGACTTACGTACCAAACTATTGCATAAAAATTTTGAAAACAGATCAAAATTTTAGCATTACAAAATGTATGTGTGGTCAAATATAAAACATGATATTTATATTTACAGGAAAAACAACACATTCAAGATTATGCTGAGCAGTAACGAGATGTCCTAATCTTAAACGTTTTTTTTCTTTCTGATGGCAGCAGGTTACCTAGAGATCACAACTGAGCCATGAGATGTTCATGTGGAGTCGCAGGCATCTTTACAATGCAGGGTTGTACTGGTATCTATGCTAATATTATTCTCTCTGTTTATCCCAAAGTTTACCGTAGCCACGCAGTATCCGTGCCTGAGGTGGCAAAATCTTTTATCAATTCTGAATAAGAGACAAATTTTCCAATTGTCTTTGTAAAGGTTTACTTTCTCATGAGAAAAGGTCAGTAGTCATACAGACATGCACAGTTGCCTAATAGAGAGTGACAAAGAAAGGGAGGGATGCTCCTGCACCTTTCTAACCCTCAAAGATAAAGACTCCTACAACAGTTTTCCTCTCCATACCAGGAACACATCACCCTTTCTATTCCTTAAAGATATTTCCTCCTGTCCCATGATAGTCATTAGTTCCCTTTCATGGGAACTCGAGCTGCATCAAAATGCTAGGGGAATGCCTTTGCATGTAGTCTCGTAAAGTTGGTGACGTCATGATACAGCTTTGAGTGTCTTCAGCAAAGCTCTGTGTCGGTTGGGTTTGTGTGAAGCTGGTTGATCTGTGTATGTGAAACAAAAGTATATCTTTCCTCGCTAGTTTAAAAAGACAAGGGACTTCCACACTTTTTATATTAATGGCAAACCAACATGTTTTAGAGTGTGTGCTTCCCCTGCCCTCACTAGAGCTGGCAGGGCTACACAACTCTTATGTTAGACTTGTTTGGAGCAATAAAAAAACAAAAACCTAAAGGCGGTTTCTAAAACTTTTTCGCCACCCAGGTTTGCGTTCTCAGGTCTCGGATCCCACTGTTGCCAAGCCTCAGTGGCAATCTTTGTTCCGGGGTTCGCATGATATAAAAATATTTATTTCAACTTTCGACCAGGCAGGGGCACACTGACGCTGCAACGATCCAGATCTGAGGAGTTGGAACGTGTTAGTGTCGAGGCTGGAGAGGAAGTTTCGCCTTTTTCCTCCAAGGCCTATGAGGTTGTCGAGGTTGTGATTCACACTGTCTCGCGACTAAGCATAAAAAAAGATTGCCAAGAACAGGGAAGCTAATCTTAATAAATGCATCTTGAATGAATGTCTCCTGCGCGATTCCATCCCAGCGGAGGTAAATCCCTGGCGCTGCCCACCAAGCCATGCGGGTCACTTTACTCTGGTGGGAAGAGCATATTCCGCTTCAACCTGGCAGTGGTAGGCTTAGGCACCCTACTTCTACTGCAGGCTTTACAAGCGTAGATGCTCAGGGAACTCGATGAGGGCGAGGATTCTCTCTCCGGGCCGCTAGGGAGTCGGCCTCTTCGAGAAGTTGGCCACTCCAAGAATGTGGCTCTGGCAGCTACAGAGAGGTTTTAAAAAGGAATAAAATAACAAAAAAGATCCTGACGTCCCTCTGTCACCTTTCGGTCAACTCGGTCTGAGGATCTTTCCCCCTCAAGAAAACCGGGGGATCGGTCCGATGCTCTCAGGCTCAGCTTCTAGCATGAGGACGGATCTGAGGACCATCCTCACCGCTAAGCAGGCTAAAAGCATGAGAATTTGACGCTAGTACTCCAGGCCTCACTTAGGCGATCTTCCTCATCTGTCACCCCTGAGTCGGGTTGTTCTGGGGGAGTCGCCCCCTCAAAGGAGGGTCTTAGAGCAGTGGTCCCCAACCCTCGGGCCGGTCTGCGGATCAATTGGTACCGGTCAAATGGTATTGGGCCGCCCAAGGAACATTAAATTACTTCCATCCCATTTCTGGGTAGAGTAGAGCTGTTGCAAGCGGCAGTATCTCTCTCCTCCGCCACTACCCCCCTCCCCCCGGTCGACAGGACAATCGCTCCGCCAGGCCCCCCGGGACACGGTAAAGTTATCAGACGTTGCACGGTCCGCGACAATAAAAAGGTTGGGGACCACTGTCTTAGAGCACTTAACCCAGTCGTTCCCCAAGAAAGCCTGTGGTGGTAGCTCTTCAAGTACCAGAGGCCAGCCTTAGGAGGCTGGTTCCCTAAGTGGACTTTCTGGTCGTGTGCGCACGCTCCAGTTGTCCCCTAATGGGTCCTGCATACAATACCCTAAAGTATTGGCGCTGATCATGGAACAAGAAGTATACTCTTCTGAGGCAAGGTGCCATAGATCATGCACCCCTCTCGGTCAGAGGGTCCGGCTGTACAGCTGTCTCTTCTTTGATCCAAGTGGATGGGGTTCATGGCCCAGTGAGATCTGTGTCTTTTTCAATTGCACAGTAATGCAAGAATGTTTCTAAAACCAGGTGTAAGGACTGGTTTGTCACCTTCTAACTGAAGATGCTCATTCTCACATCTCCATCCACGAAGCTCCGCAGGTTCACCTCTGGGGGGGAGGCGTACCTGTTTCGGATGCTTCTTCATTGGCCTAGCTCTGTCACCCCACATTTTCACCCTTTGCTGTTACACAGCGGGTTCTAAGAACATCCCTTGCTGTCTGGCTATTTCCTCAGTCACCAGGCTAGCGGTTCGACATCGAGATGTCGTTCTTTCTCTCTTGAAATATTGAGGTTCAGGCTGAACTTAGAGGAGTGTGTCATCTGTGGATCAGTGTCAATGTCAGCACGCTCTCCCCCTGTGCACATCGATGCCACCCTTTCAGTCGTCAAGAGCTTATAATAGTCACTCGGGTTGCTGTACCTGGACCACAGCAGAGGTGGCCAGACCGTAAGGGGGGGGGGGGGGGGGGGGGGGGGGTTCTCAGAGGAGTAACCAAGTTCCACACTATCAAGGTCACAAGGCACGCCAATGCACCTTCTATAGCAGGGGTGGGCAAACTACGGCCCGCGGGCCATATCCGGCCCGTTGGGCTTTTTAATCCGGCCCGCCGAACTTGCCGAACCTATATTAAACCTTCATTTTACATTTCCCTGTAATGTCACACTGTCGCGGTTGAAAGCGGCAGTGGCGCTGAAGGTGTGGTGGAGAATAGGCATGTGTTGCAAACCCCTCTATACCGCCCTTTATAGCGTTAATTCCGTGCTAAAAAGGAACGAGCGCAAAACTGATGTTTGAGCGCGCGTAAATTACATCCGCGAGCGGAAAACAGAGCTACACGTAAATACGGGTACCCGCGAGCTCATTGTAATCACTCGCGCGCGCGCGAACATTCACCCGCTCTCGACTGCTGTTTTTGCACTTTTATTTTTGTCAGTCGTGGGGCGGGGCTTGCTCTTGTAATAGTAACATAAAACGTCATTGGTTAGTTCCCTTTTTTCCAGAGGTCAGTTGTGATTGGACGCCTGTGATTGTCAATCTAGAGCTGAGGCAAATATATGATTCAGTCACATTGCATATTATGGTTTTTCTGTCGATTAAATTGTATTAATATTGTTTTGTTGTAATTTCACGTGTCCCAGTCGAGTGATTTAAGACCAAACTATACTTTATACAGGTTTTCTAGGACTTCTTATAAGTAAATGCACAGGTACGACCTTCACCCGGCCCCTCTGTTAATTTTAAGAAACCAATGTGGCCCGCGAGACAAATAGTTTGCCCACCCCTGTTCTATAGTGTAGGTTCTAGGGTCCTGGTTCTAGGACCCATATCGGACCTCTGTGTCGCGACGATCCTGATCCTGAGGGGTTATTCTGCCCAAGCAGAGTGTCGTTACCGCTACCCTTCCCTGAAAACCAGGAGGTCGGGCCAACGCTCTCAGGCTCTGGCACAGGGCCGGATCTGAGGACCGCCTCCTCTGCTAAGAAGGCTTTGAGAAGAGGTCCGACCTCACATTGGTGATAGTCCTCAACTGCAGCCTCCGAGTCGGGTTGCTTTGGGGAGTCGCCCCCTCCTAGAGTTTCTAGCACATTCCAGATTCTAGGACCCATAACTGATGCTCCTTCTCGACGCATATGCTATCAACGGATACACCCTTACATTTTGGGAGTGGTCCCGAGGGGTCACTCCCTCATAACACAGCCTTCATAGGCTGTTTTCCTTTGTAGACTGTCTGGTCGCGTATCTACGCCTACCAGAGGTCTCCCAATGGGTTCTGCAAGGCAGATCTAGGGGTCATCAACTTGTCCATAATCCGGCAACACGGCAGTGTTCACCTATCATATGGGAGTAGAAGGCCCGGGAAAAATTAGGGAAGTTCCCGCGGTTCTTTGTGGTATCACACTCTTACTTCCAAGCCCCCTATTGGGCTGGATTCTAGGTTTCGGACGTGGCCGGACTTGGCAGATCCTCCCAGAAGTGCCATTTACCTGCCTAAACATTTGTACTAGACATGTTGTGGTTTGTGCTATAGTGCTGTGATAAGACATAAGAATAACAGAACAGAAACAGTGTCAGTATGTGATGAGTTGCAGTGTACACTAAACGCAGAGCTCCTTGATTAACCGGTGTTTTTGTCTTTTGACAGAAATAAATGTGTTGCCCCAAGAACGGACACCGTTTCCTTCTTATAAGTGTAACAAATGAAAACATATATATTGCACTACCAAACCTGTTGTGCATTGCCATGAGAGCCAGCAGTGTTGTGGCCACACATATATTAAAATACCTGTTTTGTTTGTTGTAAACGGTGCTTTTGCTGTAGTTTTGGTTGGCATGAAACAAAAGTCACACTGGGCCTTTTCTTTGCCATGGTGTCATATATTGAGTGAATCACTTCTGGAACAATGTTTGGGTGAAACCTTGATTGACTTGTCTGGGTGTGTTTGGCTGGGGTTAGAGCTAAAATATGCAGGACACTGGCGAAATCAACCCTGAAATCAGCTGAAATCAACCCTGAAATCAGCTGAAATCAACCCTGAAATCAGCTGAAATCAACCCTGACCGGATGATCAGGACAAAGCCATTAATACTAAATAACTTACATTTCAGACATAACCGTTTTGCAAAGCTCATATATTTCTTCTTTGCTAATTGCTTTGTTTCCTGTTATCACTGTAAAGCTGCTTTGAAACAATCTGTATTTTAAAAAGTGCTATATAAATTAAGGTGACTTGACTTGATGACAATAGGAACAGTAAGACAAAGGTTCAGCATCAGAGAATATCTGTGCTGATTCTGTTGCATTGGGGCTTGATTCCTCTGTGTTTTTAACTTATGTTTCCTTTTAAATATCGTGTTGTGCACTGCTGGGCCACTATCAAACTCTTCCAACACTTGGTAAATCAAGTTTGAGGACTGGACATAACTGTCAGATATACCACACATGTGCACAATATGTGCCAGGCAAAATATGAATGGAAATGTGGATAATTAACTTTCCCTGGAGCTGTAATAACCAGCCACTTTTAGATAACAATTTATATAACATTTTCGTTTTATCTACATACAGTCGTGTCTGTCAAGAGAACTGTGAGAAAAAGACTAAACCATAAGTCAGACAGAGAAGAGCATGATGCTAAAATTTCTAATGAGTGGTCCAGATTTAATCAATCCAGGGCAAGATTTCGGCAGTAGCCTACTTTATTTTGACGGCATAAAGCCGTTTAAAGCTGTTGTCTCAACTGTATAAATAAAGTCTGAAGATTATTCTGCTGATGTGACTAATAGGACAGTTAACACATCTCTGCATGTCACACATTCAGCTCACCAGCAGTGGCTATAAATAGCATCATCTATCATTCATTCATTGGTCTCAGCATTGGACTGCTATCTCTGACTTTGGTTACCATGGTAACAGCTATAATGAAGATAGCCAGATAATGTTCATTTTACATGTATTGGTAATCTTATTGTACTTAATAAATAAACTTATAAATATCAGAAAACCTGTACTATTCATTATTACAGCCATGGCCCCAACGACTGGAATGTTTTTGCATCAGGAAAGCAAAGGACTACACAGACATAATTTTGACAACATTAAAATTTGTGTCAGTCAAATTTAATTGGCCTTCTAATAAGACAATTACCTTAAACCCTTTTGAACCCAATAAAGCCTATTGTATAATATTTGATACATTTCTAAGGCCTCCAAATGATTAATATGATCTAAACTGGTGATAAACCTGTTGTGCGAGCAGGATGGGGTGGACGGACATGAGAGCGTCACGAGAGCCGATGGAGTGATTGGTAATGAGAGTCACATGTGAGCCTCGGGTCTCACGGAGGAGCGGAGGCATAAAAGTGGGGGGCGACAGTGAAAGACAAGAGAGGACCTTGCCTGGATTATGTTGTTTTGTGTTTGTGTGGGCGGCAGTCGTCCGCGAGGGACTGCCACCAGTACTTTTATTTTGTATTTGTTTGGTGTCACATTAAAAGTTGGTTTAATGTCCGTTGGTTCCCGCCTCCTTCTTCCCCAAACAAAGACCTTTGCTACACCTCTCTCACACAATCCACTCCCTCAGTCTGATTGATAGTTCTGACTGTTTTTGTCAGGTTTTATCTTTTAGTATAACTGTACACCTTAAGCCTTAAGCCTGTGCTTTATGTGTGTTTCTGCTGAGAAATCTGCCCTGATGTTTATCAAGCACATTCAATTCTTCTGGAGTGTTTAAGATGGTGGGCAGCAATTCAAGGAAATGTTTTTAACTGGTTTATATCTCTCAAGGGAAACTTTCTTTTTTTTGGAATTGTAAAATTGGTCTTCCTCTTCTGTTCCTATGAAATGTAAGGTTCCTCAAGGATATACAGTAATACCTTGTGTAGCAGATTAGCTAATTTGGCAGATTAGCTACTATGGGCGGGCCGTTTGCCTGGTACCATCTATAAAAGGCATGGCTGTAGCTATGGCTGTATGCATCTAGGCAGGTGTCACTTCCTGCATTGATGTTGTCTCCATTGACATGGCCAAACGCGCATGCTGGATTTGGTCAGGTGAGATAATGCGGGATTTAGCGTCATTGTTTGATCTATGTTTTGAGTAGCACTGCTAATCTGCATTTCGTGACCGTTTGTCCAATCTTAGCGTTCAAGAGAGTGTGGCGTCCTACTATCTTGTGCGCGCAGTTTTAATCTGTTTGTGCAGTGTTTGGAGTGGTGAATGAGCGAACGGTATGTTTCTTCTCCCCCAGGTATGTAGTGAGTTTTATGTAACTTATCTCTCAGCTGTGGAAGCACTGCGAGCCACATTTGATGTATTTTAGTGTGTAGTATACTGGCGGCGGCTGTTGCATAAAGGCTGAGTTCAGTTCATTCAGGTTTCCAGTTCCCGTGGCCATCTGGTGAGTAGACGATCAGTTATTGTCTTCACGGATGATCATAAACTAATTCTATGTCTCCTGCATAGGATTGGAGGGTGAACAACATCAATGCAGTGGCAACACTGCTGTCTTGCTCCTGCATAATGTTCACTGGACTCACACAGCTCCGGTTACGTTGTTTAAGGAGCTGCATTTCCCTACTTTGATTTGTGTCTTATTATTTTGTGTATAAAATATTACTTTGGCAGCGTTAATTGCTTTTATGTTTGTTTTAATGTATCCTTTTGGGTGTTTTGTTGTGTTATGTATCGTAATTTGTGTAATAATTGTATGTGTGTGGTGGTTGTGTTTCTTTTTAGGAGCTGCTGGCCTTCTGATCAGGGTGGACGATCTCTTTTTGGTGGTGGTATTCTTCTTTGCCGTGGTCTGCAGTGTGCACTGGGGTCTTTTTGTTATGTATCTGTGTAAGTTTAGGAGAATACTTATTGACCGGTCTTCCCTGGAAATTAGGCTGCAGCTCCTTAATGTGAATTATAAGTTTCTTTATTTCGGGTTCAGTGATTCTGAATCAATAAAAGTAGTGATTCTGAATCAATAAAAGTCTTATATTTTTGTTATACCGGTGTCTCCACAATTTATTCGCCACTGGGTATGGAACCTGTGTTAAAGGTGGCGTAGTCTGGCAATAATTTCTAACATTTAAGTGACGTCGTGAGGCGACGCACACGATCGCCTCGCCTGTATCTTTTGGGCGATTCCCTTCGTCATGCCACAATCGGTTTACGAGTTTAATTAGTTCCAAGAGTGAGCTCATAAACCAAAATGCTCGTACACCAAAACAATTTTCCCCATAAGAATGCACTGAAAATCAATTGACTTGTTCCACATGACCATAAATGCCCATTTTTAAATATTTTTTTGGTTTGACCCTATTACAGTTAAAATTATAACCATTAAGATCTCATATAAATGCTATTTTAACAATTAAACTATAAAAATACTTGACAATTTACTGTAATGCACTTCAGCTTTCAGAAGTGGAGGAGACCAGAGGAGGGAGGAGGGGGAGCGGGGAAACCAATGATTCAAGTGCAAATTAGTGAATTTATTATAATAGTGCAGAAAACAAACAAAATGATAATCCAGAGGTGTATCACACACTGGAGCCGTGGCCGCAAACGAATGCGGGAGCCGCGAACGAAGGACTTGACAGTGAAAGAACAGTGCCCAACGAGCCTGGCTAGAATTTAATCTCTTGGCTGAACAGATATACTCAAGGTTTTTGTGATCCATCCAGACCAAGAAGGGATCAGCAGCCCCCTCCAACCAGTGGCGTCACTCCTCCAGAGGCAACTTAACCACCAACAGCTCCCTGTTAACTACGTCAAAATTGCGCTCTGCTGGGGAAAGGCGATGGGAGTAATAGGCAGAAGGTTGCAGTTTGCCATCTGCTGGGGATCGCCCCTACGCCGACCTCTGAGGCATACACCTCCATTATGAACTGCCAGTCTGGATCAGGAAAAGACAAAATAGGGGCAGAAGAAAAACAAGTCTTAAGCTTTTCAAAGTCGGTGGACTTTGAGAGGTCCACAGAAAGGGAGTCCCAGTGGAGGGGAGCGCCGTCAAGGCTGCAGCGATCTGGCTATAATTCTGTACAAATCTACGATAAAGAGGAGCCAAACCCAAGAAAGTCAGGGGTCAGACAATCAGAAACGGTCTTTAACTTGGCTGGGTCTACCCGAATCCCCCTCATTATAAACCCCAAGAACGGAACAGACCAAGCATGGAACGAACCCTTCTCAGCCTGTACATACAGCTGATTCTCCAGCAGCCGTTGCAACACCTGTCTGATGTGCTGGATGTGTACCTGGAGAGAACGGAAAAAATAAAATAAAATACAAAAGATATCATCCAGGTACACAAAGACAAACTTGTTTACCATGTCTCTCATCATGTCATTGACCAGGGTCAATGCGCGGGCTGTCAAGGGAGGTCGGAGAGAGAAAGTAGGAAGACCCCACTTAGCTGCTAGAGATGAATCTATAAAATGTCCCCTTTAACGCAGCATCTCGTTCCCCTTCAGGGAACCAGGGTTACATACGTAACCCGAAACGTTTCCAATGCTTCCCTTTCTCTGCTTTTGATTGGAACTAAGAAGTATTCAAGTATATCACCTGTATTAACATCCTTCCATTGGCTTCCATTGGTTTAGAATTCTGTACAATACTTTTCTATTTGTTTTAAGGGTATAAATGGCTTGGCACCTAGTTATATTGCTGAAGACCAGGGGTGGGCAAACTATTTGTCTTGCGTGCCGCATTGGTTTCTCAAAAATGACAGAGGGGCCGGGGCAGACGCCTACTCTCCACCAAAGCTTCAGCACCACTGCCGCTTGCAGCCTTGACAGAGTGACATCACGTGGAAATGTAAAATGAAGAAAGTTTAATATAAGTTCGGCGAGTTCGGCAGGCCGGATTAAAAAGCCCAACGGGCTGGAACAGCCAACCTCTCCATTTTATACCGTGTACATCACAAGTTTTTGAATCTCACTTACAGACCTTTTTATTCTCACTTGCATTTGACAATATTTAATTTACAATGATTTTTTAATTTGTTCTGGACTTGGTCTCATCGTTTTAGGTGTATGTAGAGCACTTTGGCCAAAATGTGTTGTTTTTAAATGTGCTATAGAAATAAATGTGATCGATTTATTGATTTTGTATGTCTGTTCATGATTCTTACATTCTTATTTGGCAAGATGTCACAGCTTTGAATCCCAGCAGTTGTGTCATTACTGTGAAAGATCCACCTAAATAGGTTACTGTTAACTCTTCATGCTGAAATAATATCTTCATATTTATGCTATAGATTGACAAACTTAAAATCAGACAATTAGACTTTTATATTCTAGCTTGTTATCGTTTTATCAGATAGTTTCATTTGTGACCTTTACTTATATAGCACTTTTTAAAACAGAGATTGTTTCAAAGCAGCTTTACAGTGATCACATGTAAAGAATAAAAACAAAGTTTGTTTTGGCTGAGCAGCAGCTCTAAAAGAGCAGAACAATCAATAAAATTAAGATGAATATTAAGTGTTAAACGTCCCCAACTATGCAAGCCAGAGGAGACAGCCGCAAGGAACCAAAACTCCTGCAAGTGACGGAATGAATGAAGAACGGAATGGAGAAAAAAACAGGCTCAATCTGGCCAACAGCCAAACAGTGCATGATTATTATATTGAACACAATTCAGATCAAAATAATAAATCCAGTTCGGTCTGGTCGGAGATTCAGGATCTTCACACAGGAGGGTCTAGTAGAGTCACGGTCTTCATATGTGACACACTTCATATGTGAGGGTAAGTGAATATGTCGAGTCAAGTCAAGTCACCTTTACTTATATAGCGCTTTTTACTATACAGATTGTTTCAAAGCAGCTTTACAGTGGTCACAGGATAATAATATAAACAAAGTTAGTTTGGCTGAACAGCAGCCTTAAAAGAGCAGGCTAATTAATACAATTGATGAATATTAAGTGTTAAGTTTCCCCAACTGAGCAAGCCATAGGCAACAGCGGCAAGGAACCAAAACTCCAGCAGGTGACGTAATGAATGAAGAACAGAATGGAGAATAAACCTTGGGAGAAACCAGGCTCAGTCGGGGGACCAGTTCTCCTCTGGCCAACAGCCAAACAGTGCATGATTATGATATTGACAACATTTCAAGTCCAATATTAGGTCCAATTTGGTCCGGTTGGAAATGAGTTCATGATCTTCACAGGGGAGGGTTTAGTAGAGTCACGGTCTCCGCAGACACTTCAGGGCAGTGCTGTGCTCGTATCCAGGTGCAGGTCCTTCATCTGATCTGGATACGGCCCGGATCCGGCTGACCACGGTAACCTCGGAATAAACAGAGAACAATATCAGCGTAGATGCCATTCTTCTTCTGATGTATCGAGTACATCAGATGTTATGGGAATTGTAATGAAGCAGTGGCGTAGCCACGGGGGGGCCTGGGTGGGCCTGGGCCCCCTCATTTACATGTCCGGCCCCCTCAGATTTTCAATTGTTTAAAATCGCGACTGTGAAAACACATATCGCCCGCCGCACAAGACGATCGCAACGCACCCTCAAATTCAAAGAATAGCGTGCTGCGCATTGCACCACAACCAGTCTTGGCTGAGAGGTTAAGGCGATGGACTAGAGATCCATTGGTGTGTCCCGGCGCAGGTTCGACTCCAGCCGACTACGTTATGCTCAGGCCCCCTCATTTTAAGCTGGGCCCCCTCAAAAATAAATTTCTGGCTACGCCCCTGTAATGAAGTGGAGACCAGGGTTGATCCGAAACGCGTGTCTTTATTGAAACACAGGGTAGTCGTGCAGGCAGGGTCAAAACAGGAATAAACAGCAATACAAGGAACAGGCAATGTCGTGGTCGAGATACAGGCAACAGATCGAAACAGGCAGGAAAACAGACAGGACTATGAAAACCGCTCAGAATTGTGCACTAGGCAAACAAGACTTCGCCCTGACAGTTTTTGTGAGTGAGTCTTTTATAGTTTGTGTGATTCAGCACAGCTGGTGCAGAAATCAGTCCTCTGAACAGCATTGTGGGAAATGGGAAATGTAGTGTGTGTGGGTCAGTATAAGTGTGAGAGCTTATACTCTAACCCCCCCCCAAAGAGCGCCACGGGCGTGAGGACACAGACAGCGCCGCGGCCCTCCCTGGGGGTGCCAAAGGTGTAGGATTCCAGGGTGGTGCCCGGGGGACATACCAGGCTGGAACAAGCAAGGCTGGGTCTAGGAGCTCTGGTCATACCCGGGGCGTAGCTGAAGAGCTGATGGGACCGCTTGACGCTGCTGGCTCTGGAGACCAAGGTGTAGACAAGGAGACAATCGCCCGAGGCAGAGTCAAGGGGTCCCTAACTGTCGACGATGCTGGATGCTGGAGACGGCAGGACCTGCAGCTTCACTTCCTGGCAGGGTACTTCCAGTGATGGCGTAGGACTGACGATATCCAGCGGAGGCAAGGCAGGTAGCTTGGCAGGGCATAGGACTGGCAGCATAGAGGATGAGGTCAATGATGGCACCATATATTCCACAGGGAAGCGATTGACGGCATAAGGAAAGTCTCTAGACACAGGCAAAATAGAGGTAGATAATTGAGGGTGGGATAGGGTGGGAACTGGTACCTCAGGTGCCGGCTGACGGGTCGTTGCGGGCTCTGGCGCAGACTGACGGGTTGTTGCGGGCTCTGAGGCAGAAGGCTTGTGCAGCCTGCAGGCACGCACAGCTGCCACAGAAAAAAAACAACTTTACTGCCTTTTGGGCCATGGCGGGGGTGATGCAGCAGTCCATCATAAAAGAAATTTGTAAAAAAAATTGTCCTTTAAGCAACTTCACCTGGTCGGATATACGCAGGTCCAGGAAGACAGCTGGATCTCTTGTGGCGAAGTCTTCTGTAACGAAGTAGAGACCAGGATTGATCCAAACGCGTGTCTTTATTGAAACACAGGGTAGTCATGCAGGCACGGTCAAAACAGGAACAAACAGCAATACAAGGAACAGGCAAGGTCGTGGTCGAGATACAGGCTACAGATCGGAACAGGCAGGAAAACAGACAGCACTATGAAAACTGCTCGGAATTGTGCACTAGGCAAACAAGACTTCGCCCTGACAGTTTGTGTAAGTTAGACCAAAAAGTTCTGCACGTAATAATCTAGACTACTGCCTAACACTCGATGGCTGTTCTGTCAAGTCTTCGTCGTCAGTTAGAAACCTGGGTGTGCTCTTTGATAACAATCTTTCATTTGAAAGCCACGTTTCTAGCATCTTTAAACGTCATTCTTCCATCCGAAAAATATATCTAAATTACGACATATGCTCTCAAAGACAAATGCAGAAAAGTTAGTTCATGCGTTCATGAGTTCAAGGCTAGATTATTGTAATGCTCTACTAGGTGGTTGCCCTGCACGCTTAATAAACAAATTCCAGCTGGTCCAAAATGCAGCAGCTCGAGTTCTTACTAGAACCAGGAAGTATGAGCATATTAGCCCAGTTCTGTCAAACCTGCACTGGCTTCCTATTAAACACCGAATAGCATTAAATGGTTTAGCTCCCCATTACTTGAGCGATCTCTTAACACATTATAGTCCTTCACGTCTATTGCCATCCCAAAATACTGACCAGCTTATAATACCTAGAATATCAAAGTCAACTGCTGGCGGTCGATCCTTTTCCTATTTAGCTCCTAAACTCTGGAACAGTCTTCCTAATACAGTTCGGGAAGCAGACACACTCTGTCAGTTTAAATGTAGACTAAAAACACATCTCTTCAACCTGGCATACACATAACACATTATACATACATTTTTAATCCAAATCATGTAAAATGATTGTTAGGCTGCATAATTTAGGTCAGCCGGAACCGGGAACATTCTCATAACATCTGATGTACTCGATACATCAGAAGAAGAATGGCATCTACGCTGATATTGTTCTCTGTTTATTCCGAGGTTACCGTGGTCAGCCGGATCCGGGCCGTATCCAGATCAGATGAAGGACCTGCACCTGGACACGAGCACAGCACTGCCCTGAAGTGTCTGCGGAGATCGTGACTCTACTAAACCCTCCTCTGTGTAGATCATGAAAAGATCTCCAACCGGACCGAACTGGATTTAATATTTTGTGTCCCAATCTCAATCTGACCTGAATTGGACTTGAATTGTTATCAATATAATAATCAAACTATCAATCAATCAAATCAGTCAAATTAAATCAATCAATAATCAAAACTAAACACTTAATATTCATCAATTGTATTCATTTGCCTGCTCTTTTAAGGCTGCCTTTCAGCCAACCAAACTTTGTTTATAATGTTTTCCTGTGACCACAGTAAAGCTTCTGCTTTGGAACAATCTGTATTGTAAAAAGCGCTATATAAGTAAAAGTGACTTGACTTTTCCACATTTCTCTTTGAGAGCATATGTCGCAATTTAGATATATTTTTAAGATGGAAGAATGACATTTTACATATGCTAGAGACGTGGATTGAAAGATTGGTATCAAAGAGCACACCCAGATTTCTAACTGATGACGAAGACTTGACAGAGCAGCCATCGAGTGTTAGGCAGTAGTCTAGATTATTACGTGCAGAACTTTTTGGTCTAATAATTAGAATCTCTGTTTTTTCAGAATTAAGCAGTAGAAAGTTATTAGTCATCCAATTTTTTATATCAGTTATGCATTCTGTTAATTTAGTGAAATTGGTACGTTTCATCAGGATGAGAAGAAATATAGAGCTGAGTATCATCAGCGTAACAGTGAAAGCTAATGCCATGCTTCCTAATAATTGCACCCAAAGGAAGCATGTACAGGGTGAAAAGCAATGGTCCTAGTACTGAACCTTGAGGAACTCCATACTGAACCCGTGATCGATATGACATCTCCTCATTTACTGCTACAAACTGATAACGGTCAGATAAGTGTGATTTGAACCAATCTAATGCCACTCCACTAATGAAACATCTCCACACACACACACACACACACACACACACACACACACACACACACACACACACACACACACACACACACACACACACACACACACACACACACACACACACACACACACACACACACACACACACACACACACACACACACACACACACACACACACACACACACACACACACACACACACACACACACACACACACACACACCAGTGCAGGAATGAAACCAGAGCCGGCGCCAGCCGAGTCCTGAAGAGGGGGCGTGTGAAATACTGAAAGGGGGCGGTGATCACATAAACAGGGTGTTTTTTATTTTTATTTTAATAAACAATATCGAGTCTATAAAACACTAAAGTACAACAAATATATTGATAAAAACACTCGTTGAAGCTTCATACACACCGGGACATTTGACTGCACACTTTTTTTCACAATGTTGATTCTTCTTGCAATCATAATGCAATATACTGTGTGTGGCCTAAATTAAACATTTAAATAAAAGGGTTGCTGAGCTGTTTACGCAGTCATATAGCCTAATATAAAAGAGCCTACACAGGGACAGGAAATAAGAATGCAAAACACACAAAACAGCCTCACCAGAGCATGAGCGAAGCAAAGCGGAGCTTCACTCATGAATCGCGCACCGGTGTTGTACCGAAATCTGACTCCCCGGACAAATCTCACTCCCCTACGCGCGCGCATTAGCCTAATACGCGCTGCATCGAGCATATTCGTCTACAAATCAATGTTTTCACACCGCAAACACTTAGAAAGTACACAGAAGTTTTGTGTACGCTTGAATAAATAAGCAGAAAATGAAAGTATATTACATTTATAATGAATTATAGTAGGCCTATGGGTTTACATGGGGAGTCAGATTTTTACATCCGAAAAATAAGACTCACCATATTTATCTTATTATCTCATCATATGGTGAGTCTGTGAGCTTTTAAACCAGAGTTAGTGAGGGGAGTGAGATTTTCAAAGGTGCAGAAAGAAAGATTTTCAAAGATTTTTCTGCTGTGAAAATCTGACTCCCCCTGGTAAACCCATTATAAATGTAATATAATTTCACTTTCCGCTTATTTAAGCATACGCAAAACTTCCGTGTACGTTTGTGTGTGAAAACATCGGTTTTTAGGCGAATATGTTCAAGAAAGTGCGTTTCATCTAAATGCAGCGCTTATTAATGCGCGTGCATAGGGGAGTTAGATTTGTCCGGGGAGTCAGATTTCGGTACAACACCTGTTTTTGTCGCGCTCCTAGCCTACTTGTAGACATTAAAACAAGTTTTTAGTTTCAGTTTAAATATTATAGGCTAATGTTACCTTTTAATTTCAATTACGTTGAAAAGTGAACAGGACATCACATAAGATTACGTAAGAATATGTCAGAAGAATAGTGATCGCATAAACAGCATTTATTTACGACAAGGAAAACAAAATGCCGAATCTCCTTGCTGCGAATATTCTAGCCATTCCCTATCATTGTACCAATTTTGCGAAAATGATCGCCGACAGGCATTTTTATGTTGCTGTTTCTTTGGAACCTGGACTGGCTTGTCTTTACCGAGATCCTCTGGTGCACTGGACAGTGACGGTGAGTCTTTGCTTTTGGACGGGCTGAGTAACTTGAAGTAGCAGCAGCAGGTGTTGTGGTAGGCTGTGTCTTTTTAATCCACTTTCAAATATCCATTGTGAAACAAGAGGAATGATCATCCTAGTAGCTTCAAAAATGTAATTAATTGTGTATGTTCTGGTGCGCGAGAAATGTAATGTGACGTTAGAGTGGGGGTGGGGAAGCGCGCTAATCAAACGACAGGACCAATCAAAATTCGACTTTGCCTAACAGACTTTTTTTTACTAAAATGTTGCTATTTAAGATTAATATTGACTATAGGAACTGGAAGAAAGGGCAATTGGCAAATGTAATTTTTTTAAATAAAATATTTTATTTATCATTAAAATCACTTTAACATTCATGGTGATCTGAGGGGGCGGGAGAGTCCCGGTGAGGGGGCGTCGCCCCCTCACGCCCCCCCGTGGCGCCAGCCCTGAATGAAACATCTCCAACACACACACACAACAGTGCAGGAATGAAACATCTCCACTCACACACACAACAGTGCAGGATTGAAACATCTCCACTCACACACCAGTGCACGAGCATGTCCTGCTGCGACTGACTGCGCAGCTGGGGTTCAGGAGATTTTTATTGGTCGCCAGACATGACAGATTCAACTTCGAAACCTCCTTCGCACGATTTGCGCATAACAGGAAGACTGTAGTTTGATCTCTTCCACATCTCCTCGATTTTACTTTGCAGGAATTGAAGGAGACATAAAAACGGTACACTATGTTCTTCCTCGAATACCTGGATTCTCTATTGCTCACTGTCACATAAACCAAGAAACCGCGTAGACTGAGCGTTAATACCGATGCACTGAACTGGCTCATCTGAAGATGAAGATGAAGAAGCAGAACGTGCGCACGCTCTCTCTCATCCTCTGCATGTTCTCGTACCTGCTGGTGGGCGCCGCGGTGTTCGACGCGCTGGAGTCCGAGACTGAGAGCGCGCGGAAGCGCTTCCTAGAGCAGAAGCGCAGCGACATGAAGAGGAAGCATCGCTTCACCGAGGAAGACTATCGGGAGATCGAGCGGGTCGTGATGCAGGCAGAACCCCATCGCGCTGGCAGACAGTGGAAATTCGCTGGATCTTTTTACTTTGCCATAACTGTCATCACCACGATAGGTGCGTTTCAGCGGCCGAGCCTTTGCTTGCGAAACAAATCTAACCTACTCATGCATTACGACTGTAGGAATTAGTGACAATCGCATGATTAATCATAAGCTCTTGAAAATAAAGGGTCTTTACGGCTAACATTTATTACTCCATTGCTCGAAACGTCCTTTATAGATTATTAAACTGCTCTTCACACTGGAAGAAAATGAATCTATCAAGAACTGTTCACTGAAAGATTCTTCCGTGGCATCAGTTAAATAAAATAAACAATAAATAAATAAAATGGGACGTTTATTTTTAAGAACGTAACCAACAAACATCAAACTGTTATCGTGATGATAATTGATATTACTCAGTACACTCTAAGATATTTACTGTAAAATTGATAGTGCTTTATTGGAGATAAAAAGACTGTACACAAATAACAGATGTAAAAAGACAAAACAACAAAACAAATGTTGTCACTTCTGACTTGGAGAGAACATAAATTTGATATGGATACACAAGGTCTAAAGAAGCAATTGGAAGACTAATCATCATTTTGGTGACAATTAGCGTGAAAACAACAGAATTAAATAGAGCTTCACCTCCATTACTATTTCTGCGCCTGACAGCAAATACAGATAATTTATCGTTATTAATATTTCTTGGAAGTTGAACCCATGGCCAGACATTGGAATCGCAGTACAGTAAATAGATTACTAGAATAGAAATAGATTTTTTGCGCACACACTCACACACACTCACTCACACGCACTCACGCACACACACCCACATACATACACCTGTACTTGCACTTACACACCTTTTTTCTTCAAGATTGATCATAACTTTTTCAGTTACATAAAAAGGTCAGTTACATAAAAATTAAGTCAGTTACATAAAGTAAGTCTGATTAGCCCTAACTAACTTCTAGTTTATCAGGCTTCTGCTGGACACAAAATTCATAGCAAGATAACATAATGTGACAGCAATTGCTGTTGACTTATCTAATAAACTTAACTTGGTGTTAACTTCCACTTCTATGCTGATGACACTCAGATCTATACATTCAAAACCTGATGTCAATATGCCTGTCTCTTCTTTCTCAATGTTTTACTGAGATTAAAAAATGGATGTCTGAAAATGTTCTCTGTCGTAACAGTGACAAAACTGAAGTGATGCTTACTGGCTCACCTCATCAGTTGCATAAAGCTGGGTTCATTACTTTAAATGTGGATGCTTTACAACTCCAAACCAGTGGCGTAGCCACGGGGGGGCCTGGGTGGGCCTGGGTGGGCCTGGGTGGGCCTGGGCGGGCCTGGGCCCCCTCATTTACATGTCCGGCCCCCTCAGATTTTGCAATTGTTTAAAATCGCGACTGTGAAAACGAAAGTGAAAGCACATATCGCCCGCTGCACAAGACGGGCGATTTTAACCTAATAATTACATTTAACATTCTAACCATTAAGATCTCATATAAATACTAATTAATAATTGACAAACTCTAAAAATACTTGACAATTTACTGTAACGCGCACTTTACCTGTCTCTGCTGGCATGATGGAGACAAGAGGAGAGGGGGGGGGGGGTGTTACTGCTTACAGGGAGAATTTCATTCGTACCTTCTTTCTATATGCTGTACTATATGTATATATTTCACTACATTGTAGCGTTGCTTCTTTTAATAACCGGACAGGTTCCTTCTCGTTCAGAGATTTTATGGAGAACTAACGGATTGCGGTTCTGGCCGCAACCCACGCCGTACATAACAGAAGAATCAAAACTATCTCTCTGCTTGCGACCGCTCTCTCATCCCACACAACTCAACTCTCTCTCTCTAGCCCCCTGAAACCCCACCCTCTTAAAGACTGTTAACTTAACACTTATTGAACACATCAGATTAACTAGTTCATTCAACATTTGTAACGATATTACAACGTGAAGAATAGCGATCAGAATTAATGCAACAACACGAGGTAAAACCGCTGTAAATCACTTATGTATATGATCTGTACAGAGTTATAACTGTTATAGTATGCTGTTCTCTAAAAGTGTATGGCCCTTTAAGAACGTCATTGGGTGTGTTGTACTGAGAACACACGTGAGCCTCATTAGTATGCAATGTTTGGTGTTGGTAACATGCTCCATTAATAAAGTTTCATCATATTCACATGTAACAGTCCTTGTGATGATTAACGGGGTGATAAAGTAGTTGGAACCGCGTGACTGTTTTATGAGAGGCTGTCATTAGGATATTTCCAGTAAAAATGTGCACGATGATACTGAGAGTTCGATCTTTTCCACACAAAAATGCGTGTGGGCGAGCGAATATTTTTCTCGCACACCGATACAATGCTCGTACACCGATTTGACTTTCCATGCTCATACACCGATTTGCTCGTATACTAAGTCACTCATAAACCAAGTTATTACTGTACTTGTGTGAGCTTTTAACACCCTACACTCTACGCTCCTCTAAATCTGGTCTTTTATCTGTTCAAACAACACGGTTAAAAGTATGGGTGATCGGCTTTTTCCTCTCTGGCTCTTAAGTTGTGTGACTCCCTGCCCTCTGAGATCAGATATTGATTTTACTGTTATGTGTATCTTTTAATTCTATATTTCTATGTAAAGTGCTATATAAAATAAAGTTTATTATTATTATTATGATAGCATGGTAACAAGGACAACATAAAATAAGGTAACCAATCTTTGTAACATTGAGAAGCTAATCTCTGAAGCGTGTGTTTTGCCATTGAGGTCTGCCTCAATCCTCCGATCTGACCGAGATGTTGCCTCGGCACTGTTTTTCTGCAGGTTATGGCCACGCAGCGCCCGGCACAGACGCAGGAAAGGTCTTCTGCATGTTCTACGCCGTCCTGGGCATCCCTCTGACACTGGTGATGTTCCAGAGTCTGGGCGAGAGGATGAACACGTTTGTCCGCTATCTCCTCAGCCGTGTCAAGAGATGCCTAGGGCTGCATCGCACTGAGATTTCCATGGAAAACATGGTTCTAGTGGGTTTCTTGTCCTGTTTGGGAACTCTGTGCGTGGGGGCCGCAGCCTTCTCGCACTTCGAGGGCTGGACGTTCTTCCATGCATACTACTACTGTTTCATCACACTCACCACCATTGGCTTTGGGGACTTTGTGGCTCTTCAGAAGCAAGAGGACCTTCAAGAAAAGACACCTTACGTGGTCTTCAGTTTCATGTACATCCTTGTAGGGCTGACTGTGATCGGAGCGTTCCTCAACTTGGTGGTGTTGAGGTTCCTCACTATGAACAGCGAGGATGAGAAGAGGGACGCTCAGGAACGTGCCTCACTGAAGAGGGGTCGTAACCTCACAGCCATGAATTCAGGGCGGGATAATCACTGCCACAGCAACCTGTTCTTGCCCATGGAGGAGGGCACCAGCTGCACCAACCTTATCCTGTCCCCGGCAGAGGAGCGTGAGCTGTACTCGCCTCTGCCCCTGCCGTTACACGCAAACCAGTGCCAGTCTCGGTCTCAGCTGAGCCTGCTGTGCACCTGCGTTTGCTATCACTTGGGCCTCTGCAACAGCCCAGCCTCGTCCCAAAACAAGTGCCCTGAGTGCAAGATTAACTCGGTGTACTACAACTCTGTTTCCTACAAGATACAAGGCAGCTCCTCCACCAGGAACAATACAGTTCTGTCCTCCCCAGGCAGCACACTGTCTCCTGGGCTCAGCTTCAGAGAGCTGCCAGGCTTACGGAGGAAGTCACTGTAACAGCTGTGAAAAAGTTTGAAATGGTACAGTTTTATGTTAAAGGGGATACCGTAACAGTCTCCTAAAACCTAGCTTAAATACTATGAAATATTGGGTGTTTAAATGATCCATCATCCTAATACCTGTTACAACACGTACTTGGCTGTGGTCTGATGGCATATTTTAGGGTGCCTAGCACAGTAAGCTCCAAAAGAACATTACAAACACTGATAAATATCTATTTCAGCCGTTGAATAGGGACTACACTAGAACACAACGATATAGACCAGCCTGAAGCAAGAAACTGCCTTTTAGTGTTTTTACATGATCATCAGAACGTTGAACGTGAACGTCAGGTGGTGTGACTTAAAAGTGTGAGATTTACTGAGAGACAAATCTTCTCACCATTGTGCCTTTGAGCAAGACACTGAACCCCTGCTGACATCGAGGGGCTGGATGGTGATTCACAGAATGCATTTTACTAGACAAATGCTTTTAAAACTTTCTGTTCATCAGTAAAATCTGTATCAATGTATTCAAATATGTGCATGTTACGGTTGTTTTGCAAAGCTTGCACAAAATATAATGAATCCTTTTGACTATGCTTAAGTTTCTGTAGTTTTTACCCCCCCCCCCCCCCCCCCCCCTGAATATACTGAAATATAAAATCTTAGCAGAATATTTACAATGAAATTAAATGTTACAGTTATCACAAATAAAATTAATTACAATTTCAGCTGAAAGCTGACCCAGGTGTCCTATGCTTCAGTTATCCTTTGATAAATCAGGATGCTTCAGAATGATTTTGCTTGGAAACATGGATCAAGGAAGATACATTGGCAAGGAAATAAGAGTGTCAGAGAGAGAGACACAGAGAGAGAGAGAGAGAGAGAGAGAGACAGAGAGAGAGAGACAGAGAGACAGAGACAGAGAGACAGAGAGAGAGAGAGAGAGAGACAGAGAGAGAGAGAGAGAGAGACAGAGAGAGAGAGAGAGAGAGAGAGAGAGAGAGGACTTGAACCTTCACAGAACTGTACATCCATCGATCCATCTGTTCCACAGCTGCCACTCCAACACTGCACTGACAGGATAAAACTACACATGCTTGGTGTTTTTTAAATATTATTGCTTCAGGAATTTTTGTTTTTTTTGCAGGAAAATTACTATTTGTAAAGATTTGGGGGGGGGGGGGGGGGGGGGGGGGGAACAAACTGCTGCATTTTCATTTAGTCTTTATGTTGTAAAAGAGTCAATACAATTAAAATATGTTATTTTTATCCTATAATTAAATATTGATATATGTGAAAAAATCATTCAAACTTTAAAAATAAAAGTTAACAATTTATGTAATGCTCCCTGTTGTTAGTGTTTTATGTCAGTGTGTTATGAATGACAGTGAGTGCTTTCTGAATGAGAATTATTGGCAGTTTTATGGTGGAACAAGCTTATTTTCAGAAACGCATGAAGTGTTGCATGGTCTGTGTGTCTCTGTTTATTCCGAGGTTACCGTGGTCAGCCGGATCCGGGCCGTATCCAGATCAGATGAAGGACCTGCACCTGGACACGAGCACAGCACTGCCCTGGGGTGTCTGCGGAGACCGTGACTGTGACGATTATGAACCCATCTCCAATCGGACCAAATTAGACTTCATATTAGACTTGAATTATCAATATAATAATCATTCAATCAAATCAGTCAATAATCAAAACTTAAAATTTAATATTCATTAATTGTATTAATTCGCCTGCTCTTTTAAGGCTGCTGTTCAGCCAAACAAACTTTATGTTTTCATGTGAGCACTGTAAAGCTGCTTTGAAACAATCTGTATTGTAAAAAGCGCTATATAAGTAAAGTTGACTTGACTTGTGATTTTTTTTTTAACTGATAGGAACTGTTTGTCCAAGATTCATATTACTAATGTAGACTGTATGAAGAGTTTTGAAAAAGCGCCTTCAGTATTGACCAATGCTGGTTAGCAATTAAAAAACACTAAATGTGTGTTGAGCAGGATCCCGATAAAGAGTTATCAGATATTAAACACAATCTACTAATACTCTAATGAGAGTTAGTAACTTGCAGTTGTAAAGTTATGTGTAGTGGAGGAGTTCCCAATGCATTATCCACAATGTCTTCTTCCTGTATCTCAGAGAACCGAGGTTACAAGAATGACATAAAGGGAGATGTTCCCTTTATCTGGATGATGTGTCACTCACAGTCAGTTGGAGGCGGTGGCCAGGATGGCTTGGGTTTATTTCACGGAGCTCATCTTTGAAATCGCCACCTTTATTTATATAGCACTTTTTATAATTGAAATTTTTCAAAGCAGCTTTACAGTGGTCACAGGAAAACAATAAACACAAAGTTTGTTTTGGCTGAACAAAAGCTCTAAAAGAGCAAAACAATTAATAAAATTGATGAATATTAAGTGTTAAGTTTAGAAGACGTAATGAATGGAGAAAAAACCTTGGGAGAAACCAGGCTCAGTCGGGGGACCAGTTCTCCTCTGGCCAACAGCCAAACCGTACATGATTATTATACAACAATTCAAGTCCAATATTAAGTCCAATTTGGTCCGATTGGAGATGGGTTCATGATCGTCACAGGGGAGGGTCTAGTAGAGTCACGGTCTCCGCAGACACTTCAGGGCAGTGCTGTGCTCGTGTCCAGGTGCAGGTCCTTCATCTGATCTGGATACGGCCCGGATCCGGCTGACCACGATAACCTCGGAATAAACAGAGACCAATATCAGCGTAGATGCCATTCTTCTTCTGATGTATCGAGTACATCAGGTGTTATGGGAATGTTCCCGGTTCTGGCTGATCTAAATTATGCAGCCTAACAATCATTTTACATGATTTGGATTAGAAATGTATGTATAATGTGTTATGTGTATGCCAGGTTGAAGAGATGTGCTTTTAGTCTACATTTAAACTGACAGAGTGTGTCTGCTTCCCGAACTGTAATAGGAAGACTGTTCCAGAGTTTAGGAGCTAAATAGGAAAAGGATCGACCGCCAGCAGTTGACTTTGATATTCTAGGTATTATAAGCTGGTCAGTATTTTGGGATCGCAATAGACGTGAAGGACTATAATGTGTTAAGAGATCGCTCAAGTACTGTGGAGCTAAACCATTTAATGCTTTGTAAGTAATTAGCAAGATTTTAAAATGTATTCGGTGTTTAATAGGAAGCCAGTGCAGGTTTGACAGAACTGGGCTAATATGCTCATACTTCCTGGTTCTAGTAAGAACTCGAGCTGCTGCATTTTGGACCAGCTGGAATTTGTTTATTAAGCGTGCAGGGCAACCACCTAGTAGAGCATTACAATAATCTAGCCTTGAACTCATGAACGCATGAACTCACTTTTCCGCATTTGTCTTAGAGAGCATATGTCACAATTTAGATATATTTTTGAAGATGGAAGAACGCCGTTTTACAGATGCTGGAATTGTGGCTGCAAATGTGGCTTTCAAATGAAGACTCCTGTGGCGATTTATTGTTTTCTCCACTATAAAAACGTTTATAGTGGAGATAAGAATAAGAATACCTTATTGTTTGTATTCTACTATGGTCACGTTTCCTGGATAAAGCAATGGAAAGCTTCCTTGACAGATTGTGACACATTGTGACATTCAGATGCTGGAGGGAAAAATGTGCCTCGAGTGTACAGTTTTAAAACCTGAAATGGATTAATGGAATGGGAGCCTATATGGCTATACCAAGGCTTAAAAAGTTCTGGAAAATGTGTACCAGACTTTACAAAAAGGAGTCGTGAGAACTGTGCCGTTGTAGATGACTGTTTGACTTGACTGTGACTTTTTTGATAGTGGAATTTGTTTACTTTTCTTATCCAACTATTCTGACTATTCAAACTTTTTTTTTTTTTTTTGCTGCTGCTGATTATTTGTTCTTGGATTATTGATTGTTCGTGATTGTGTGTGTGTGTTTCCCTCTCTATCCAAAAGTCTATTGGGAAAATCTTCAATTGCTGACTTTTGAAAATACATATTTGCAAGAAATTCTAGATCAGTGTTCTGCTGTGTCGTGAATGTGCTATTAGAAGTGATTTCTTATTACAGATTTGTGAAGGACAAATTAGACTACACACGACCTTGCACTGCATGCATATAAAAATCCTAAACCAAAAGTGTGGGAAACATTACAACACACAAGCACTCTGATGGAAAAACTGTTTACTGATAATGTCGACTCGCCCTCAGATAGTTCAGTTCCCACATGGTTAGAATGTCTTTAAATTATGTGTATTTGGATGTGCATAGTACATGGAAATGGATCCATATCCTTAACTGTGAAGTTCAGCCAAGAGGCGGCTGGTATAGAGATGTTTTGGCCTGGTCCTGTTTATCACGGCTTGACTTGTGCTTATTGTAAAAAAACAAAACAAAAAACAAATAAAATAAAATAAGAAGCTCTAACAATATGTAAATAATTACATTAAAAAAATTACACCACAACACAAGAAAACCAGTGCAAACATGACAGATAGGGATGAAACTTAATTTATTTGCTTCATATTTATCAGTTAAAAAAATTGCCTTTATTACAAGCAAAACAGAAAAGTGAAGATGGAGATATTCCTTGAAATGATCACAGATTTCTTTACAATTGTTGTAACTTGATATATACCTTGATATATAACACTACATATGTGCGTACTTAATATCAATAATTAAATTACAGATAAACCATATATCTTTTTCTAAACGAATTGTAACAGATTCTTTGTGTGATACATTATAACAAAACTATTTGACAGCCAGTGAAAATAATCTTTAATGTCAGCTTGCCACAGTTTTGGGGTGTTCTGAAACAGTCTTTAACCCCATGGAAATGTTTTTAAACTTTGACTCTATAAATAATTCTAGCACTTGTTCTTATGATGTGATATATATGATATATGGCGATATATAGTCAGAGCAACAGTAAGGCATAAAAAAGTCTACATTCTAAACTCGCAATGCCCTAAAACGTGATGAGAATAACTTCACACCAGAAACAAGTGTTACAGAACATTGTGCGACACTCATAATTATGAATGAGGATTCCAATAAAGTCTATTTACTACTAATAATAAATCTATATACAACATAATATGTAAGTGAAATTTCAAATTTGGCCATTTAACCAGTTTTAATTGTCTCCAGTATTTAAAAAAAACCTAAAAAAATAAAAATGGATGTCCATAGTAGATTTTCATTTTTGCTATCTGAACATTAACCCAATCATCCATCCATTCAGACAAACAATTAAATAAATAAATAAATCTAAGGTAAAAAATTAACATAACATATAAATAACATATCCTGTAAGATAAAAGTAGAATTGAAAAAATAATTACAGAACCTCGTAACAAATTATATTTATCCCTCAAAATGGTTACGATTTAGTGTTTTGATTCTGTAGCAAACCTGTGAGGAAGGGCTGGTGTGGAATCCTCTGTTTTCGTTCACCATAACTAGGGATGATCACAAAGAATTGCCACAGACATTATCTGTTTCCTCTGTGTCTTTATTGCTGATAGTTTCCATACTGACCCTTTACAGAGAAAGAAAGGGGGGAGGGTGACCAAATGTAATGAAAGCTATTGGCAGTTTTGGCACTACACTGAATAAATCAACAGTTTGTTGATGAAAACGTTTGGACATACTTAAACATTAAACATGTTCATCTTAAATTTTAAAGCTTCACCCACAAATGAAAACTCTGTCATCAGTTACACATTCTCATGTCGTTTGAAATCGATGCAAATACAAAGAGAAACATCATTGGTTCTTGCGCTTCAAGCAAGTACAGTGGAGTTCACTTATCTCGAGTCACGGTTAATTCACCAATACTATTATGTCGACGTTTTTGAAGTGGAACCGCCAAACTCCCTATTTGTCTTAGCATTTTCTTATGGGTTATGTCGATTCTTCTATGTCATTAATTAATTTTACATTCACATTAATTTTGTATATAGAAAATGAATGGAACTGAGTTTAGTAACTCGACAAAACTTTTCTTTTTGAAGTAAACTAATCCTTTAACTGCTGTGCTGGACTTGACATACAAAACGCATTGGTTTATAGTTTGTACAGGATATTAATAGTGCTAACCTGTTCAAAGGAGTAGGATCTCTGAGACTGAGCAGCTGGTCCTGGCTGTATAGAGCGGTATGACGGGAACTGCTGACTCTGGCCCTGCTGATACTGAGGATACTGGGATGAGCTGCCCTGTCCTGGACCTTCAGAGCCAAATAGCACAAGTCAGTTTGATGTATATCAATCAATACTGAATAAAATTCAACAGAAAACAATTTAAATCTTGATCATTTGAGTTTGAGTTACCGTATCCCTGAGGCTGAACACTGTAGGCTGCTTGTGATGGGTACTGCTGTTGACTTAATGTCTGGTACTGCCCAGTGCCTTGTTGGTACTGTGTCTGTTGTTGGCTATATTGAGAGTTTCCTGAAAGATCATTGAGATAATACATGAATGGAGAACTGAATTTGAACCTAATCGATTACAATATCCATGACAATTGTGGACAAGTGGTTCTCAACCCTGGTCCTGGATTACCCCAGTCCACATTTTTTATTGTTCTCTTATTTGACACAATATTCTGAGGTCTTGGGTCCTACAGATTTGATGGTATATGCAAGTAATTTTGTCTGTCCATCATTTTTAATAATTGAAGTCTATTTTTTTATTTTAACTCCTTAAAGACTGTTTGTCTGAGATTCACGCATCCCTACGTGTATTGAAGTTAGGGTTAGCTTGGAAAATCTCTAACCTGGAAAAGCATCATGATGGACACCCTACAACCCAAGTCTACCAACTATCTACAATGCCAAAGAGGGCAACAGTGCGGATACCTTCCTGTATCAACTTCTGATACCCAGCCTGAACGAGTTCTATAACCCAACATAATTCTTGCCTGGTCTGTACCCCTTATAATCCTGAGCCTATGGACTAAAGCTGCACCACAGAATCTTCTTATTTCTCTCAGAATGGCCGGTTGGACATCAACAACTCTGGCTTCAAGAAGGGCCATTCAACCGAGACTGCATGATTATCAGTCACTGTAGCTCTAAGCAAGAGGTGCAAAAGCTGATTCAAAATCGTCAGTTCTCATTGCTTTAGATCTATCTGCTGCCTTTGACACTGTTAATCATCATATCCTCTTATCTACCCCTCTCGCCACTAGGCATGACTGGAACTCCTCTTCAGTGGTTTGAATCCTGTCTCACAGATGGGTGTGGTGCGGGGAGGTCTCCAAAGAATGTCAACTGATCATCGGTGTTCCACAGGGCTCAGTTCTTGGACCACTTCTCTTCTCCATGTACACCACATCACTGGGTGCCATGATAGAGGCACACGGCTTCTCCTATCACTGCTACACCGATGACACTCAGCTCTACCTACCATTTCAACCAGATGATCCAATGTTGACTGCAAGAGTCACAAGCTGCCTAGCGGACATCTCGACATGAATGAAAGAGCATCATCTGCAACTCAACCAAGCAAAGACGGAGCTTCTAGTCTTTCCTGCCGATCAAACCCGACAGTACGACTTCACCAACCAGATTGGTGCTACCAAGATTACCCCATCAAGGTCTGCCATAAATCTTGGAGTGATCTTTGAGGACCAGCTGACCTTCCAAGCTCACATCTCAAAGACGGCTCGATAATGCAGGTTTGCACTGTACAACATCAGGAGGATTCCTAAATGAGCAAGCTACGCAACTTCTGGTGCAGGCCATGGTCATTTCCAGACTGGACTACTGCAATGCTCTTCTGGTTGGGCTTCCTGCAAGTGCAATCAATTCCCTACAACTGATCCAGAATGCAGCAGCTCGTCTGGTCTTCAACCAACCCAAAAGGTCTCATGTCACACCACTCTTCATCTCACTACACTGGCTCCCTCTCTCAGCACACATCAAATTCAAAGCACTGACTCTTGCATACAGAACTTACACAAACTCAGCACCTTCATACTTCCACTCATTGGTACAACTCTACACACCTACCAGAAACCTTCGATCGATCAACGAGTGACGACTCGACGTGCATTCACATCATTTTGTGTACATGGATAAATAATGGACTTCAGTTTACTGGTCTCCATTCACTTTTCATCTTCAGGTCACACAGCTCAAACATCAAAACACATTGACTATGATTGGATTATCTGAAACAATAAAATTACATACTGAATTTTCTTGCTGATAAATTATTATAAATCCAGCAGTGTCATTTTTCATTTTTCACACAATCTATATAATAGTTCTTGATTACCTTCGTAATAGTGTTGTGAAGACTCGTCAAAAGTTCTCTCATAATTCTGTTCCACATAGGAAGACTGCTGATAGGAACCCTCTCCATGGCCTGTTGCAGAAAGAAAGAAAAATACACATCCACTAATCAGCTTGAGGAAAAGGGGCAGGAGCAGACATTCAAAAAACTACTACTAACTGTAGCGAAACAACTGAAAGAAAAGAGGAAGGAAACTCAAACTGAAATTTCAGCACACCGAAAAAAGATGAAAGATTTGCAGGCAATAAATACAGGTTTAGCAAAGTTTGATCTGAAGTCTAACTTTGGAATGTTTTTAGAGAAAAAAGAAATCATATGATATGACTTAAAGACTGAGAAGAATCAAAGTAGAAATAGGGATGTTGAATGAATGAATTAACTAATGAATTAGTGAATGCATAAGTGTAGAAAGGTTCTGGATTGGAGTGTGTTTACCATCTGAGTAAAACTGTTGGCTAACAGGCTCGTTGGAGCTCTGAGTGTATCCATACTGCTCTCCATAGAACTCCTCCTGGCCCATGAACTGCAGGGCTGATCCTGTAAGACAGGCGGCACCAGGGTTGGTTAATCAGCCGATCTGACAGCAGTTTCAGAAGAATGGACTGGGTGGTTTTCTGTGGCAGAGAAAGTGCTCTAACTTTCTCTGAGCATTGTGTGCTACACTTACTGCAGCCAAAACAGGTCAAAGAATGGTAGTGTCCTTAAAAAATACAGCTGGATGTAGGATATTAATATGGCCTGTATGGTAGCAAAAAACTAAATAAACATAAAAATATCATAAAAGAGAAAATAAAAAATATGGGAATGGAGTGAAATGCAGACTGATGATCTGTGCTTTGTATGTTACAATATATCAATTTGCAGGATTAATATGATATATATATATGGGGTAAAATAGTGGTGTGTCACAGAACCACCAGATCACAACACTCCGCCCACATGATCCCGATCAACCGAGTTCTAATCACACACACCTGTATCAGCTATTAAGGACTCTATATATCTGCCGTGTTCCCTCTATTCCTTGTCCGGTCTCATCAGTGTGTGCAGACGGCTCACGGCTTATTCACGCTGCTTCATCTTACGTCAGCCTCATCCTCCAGGATACCTTCAGTGCCACCCTACACCGCCTGGTATCTTTTGCCATTCTATATTCAATAAAACAGTTGAACCTTCTGACTTGTGTCTCCTCTTCTGTGGCGTGATATGGTGGTGTGCAGAAACTCCAGATATTCCCACGTCCTTTCAAATTTTGGGCCAGATTTACAAAGCAATGCAGATTAACCAGGAAACAGCAAGGATGCTGCCTTTTCTAATCTTTGTAATTGATCGTAATGATTTTAATGATTGTAATTGATCCTTAGGGTGTCAAGAATTCTGAAAAGGCAGTTGAGAAAAGACAATTTATTGACAGGACAGTACACAAGATGGTGATAGTCTAGTGACAGACCAAACAGTAGATCAAGACACACAATACCAGAATTGGGAGTGAGACTGTAAAGTGTAAAGATGTAACCCTAACAGGACAAGCTGGAACTACCACAGTGGACATGACAAAACTGGCAACAACTTTCTCATGGGGTGAGTCATTGCTGGTGAGAACCTCAGAGGTGTCCTCCGTAGCAGCTTCAGGAGAAGTAACGTGACTAACAGGGTCTGTTTCTGTGGGCATGACTGAGACAAACTCTGTGGCCATAGCATGCAGACATGGATACACTAGAAGGGCATCTGTGGCAAGGACAGGAAAAGTTTCAGAGGATAACATTACAGACAGTGTCTTTAGGCAAAACATGACTGGATAACTCCTCAAAGATGACCTCTGTGGCGATGGCAGGTGAACTCGGATGCTTAGTACCTCCATGCCTGTTACGTCCCCAGATGGCCTAGGAGTATGAGGGAGACGTACATAATAAATTAAGCATAAATCGAATGTTATCTATCTCTGGGAGGTGTTGTAGTGAATGAAACAGCAAGCCAGAGTGTGATAAACAGGTGGGTTGTTTTATTTACAGATGTCTATTTACACAAGGGAATAAACAACCTTATATACCTATACCACCATTTACAACTATATACAGGAAGTACAAACAAATTTGTGACAAACCAAAAATAAGCCACAGAGAGAAGAAAGTGAGCGGTGCTAAACAAACAAAGTAACAAAACACGCTAACTCACCCCCAACCTCTAAGCTAACTAATAACATAAACAGTAAAGAAAAGACTCTTCAGCGTGAGACACGCCCTAACTAAACTTCACTACCTAAAACAAAACATACATAGGGTTGCACACGCTCCTTACCTAATGTGTCTAACAAAGAATAAACTGAGTGCAAAAATGTATGTCACGTAGTGATGTGCTTCTCGGTTCGAATCCCTGAAGCGTGTGCCGAGTAATCTAGATGAGTGGTTCACGAACCGCGGGTCGATGCGCGTGTTGCTGACGTAAGTGCTGACGTTTGAAGCCCCGCGTAGCGGGTGTACCACGTGACTGCTTCATGAAAGGATTCGCTAGGTTTGAGTGCAGCTCGAAGTAAAAGCGGCAGTGAAACACTATGTATTGCCCCTCGCTTTTTGTGTTTTTGGGTCTCTTTATTGCGCTGTTTTTGGCATTCGATTCGAGCTTCTTTTCTGCGATGGAACCAGCAAGAAAGAGGAAATGTTCCCCTGTTTGGTAGCACTTTGAGTTGTTCTCACCTAAGAATGTAAGGCACCTGCAATTACTATGTAATAGGTTCCATTAATGAATAAAATAAAATGTGACAACTTTTCTGAATACTTGTAGCTGAAGCATCTGATGTGTTCCAATGAGCTAAGTTATAATAATAACACCTCAACTATGCTAAGGCACTTTAGAGTCTTGCATGGCAACGAGGAGATATATATCCCATTTATATTCATAGCCCCACACTACACTGTATAGTTGTTTTTTTAACTCTTACATATGTAATTCAATTTAGCTGAGAAGGTTGACTTGGCTGAGCACTTTATTATCACATTTCAATGCTTTTCAATTCAATAAATTATATTTTTTAGACTTTGAAAGCCATAGTGGAAAAATTTGTTTTTAAATAAAAATGAATAAACTCTTTATTTTACCTCCTTATTTAACATTTTCACTTGTTGCATAAGCAAAAACAAAAAAAAAGTAACACAAAACAATTCATGTTAAAACTCTTCAAATAATATTTTTGTATTCAGAGCATGATTCACATCCCACCATTTTATTGCAAGCACCAAGCATGTTATACATTTTTCTGCCCACATGATGGGGTAGTCGAGCAAATGAATCATCTTGAAGCCCCTATGTGTGTGTGAAGCATTTCCCTGCAGGGCTTCACTGCTTCATGGGGCTTCATTTTGCCATCACTAATGTCACGTGACGTACTTCCCTTTTCCTTCTCCTTCTCCCTGGGCAGGCGAACGGTAGTCACGTGGAGTGGTTCTCCATACACTCAACTCAATCAAACTGACAGCAACTCTTAACTAGCAAACAACCAAGTCACAAACAATCACAAGCTCTCCAGCTCCTCTCTCTCCTCTTCAGTTCACCAGGGCGTCTTATGTACCAAACAGGGGTTGCTGATTGGTTGAAGTGGCGTGATGGATCTTTGAGCCGGCCAATAGCAGAAACCTGGTAAATTAGTGATAGCAAAAGAGCGGGAAAACAAACTGGAAGAAACCAAACAACAAACGGGTGACACAGAACAAACCATTACATAAGGATAATAAATCCTGTCACGTAACACCCCCACCCTGAAAATCAAACATTATACTTTTAAAAGGAAATGTTTGACCTTTAAACTACTCCCCTGGACAGTTACACTCTAGAAAGAGCATCTGCAACCACATTATCTACTCCCTTCTTGTGCCGAATTTCGATGTTATAATTTTGAACTACTAGAGCCCATCTCATCAACCTTTGATTTTGATTATACATCCGACAGAGGAATGTAATCTGTATATACAATCACAGGATACGAAGTAGATCCAACATAAACTTCAAAATGTTGTAACGATAACAACAAAGCAAGAGCCTCTTTTTCAATTGTGGAGTAGTTACACTGGTGTTTGTTGAACTTCTTAGAAAAAAAACAAATTGGGTGATCGATACCTTCCTCATCTTCCTGCAACAGCACAGCGCCTGCTCCAGCTGCACTTGCGTCCACCTCCAATTTGAATTGCAGAGAAAAGTTAGGGGCAGACAACACAGGAGAGCTACATAACAAATGCTTAATGGCTTCAAAAGCATACTGAGTCTCAGGTGACCAACTAAATGTTTTTGCAGGGCTAAGTAGGTCTGTCAGAGGTTTCGCCACAGAGGAAAAGTTCCTACAAAAACTCCTATAATACCCTGCCATCCCCAAGAATCTTCTCAACTCACGACGAGTGGTGGGTGCAGGGAATTCTCTGATGGCAACAACCTTGGCCTCTACTGGACGAACTTGACCTCCTCCTACTTGCTTACCTAGATAGGTTACCGTAGCTTTGCAAAACTCACATTTAGCTAAATTCAAGGTTAAGGATGCTTCCGCAAGTCGTTGAAATACCATGGTCAACACAGACACATGCTCAGGCCAGGACGATGTATAGACAACCAGATCGTCCAAGTATGAACTACAGTTAGGTACATTTGACAACACTGTGTTAACTAACCTCTGAAACGTTGCGGGTGCATTCTTAAGGCCGAAAGCCATGACGTTATATTGCAAGAAAGAATCAGGAGTTACAAAGGCAGAAAGGTCAGATGCTCTTGGTGTCAGTGGGACCTGCCAATAACCCTTAAGCATGTCTAGCTTGGTAACAAATTTAGCTGAACCCACGTTGTCAATGCAGTCTTCCATCCTTGGCAATGGAAAACAATCAGGTACCGTTACCGAATTCACTCTACGGTAATCTGTACAAAATCGAACAGTTCCATCTGCTTTAGGAACTAAAATGCAAGGAGAGCTCCACGGACTCACACTGGGCTTTGCAAGACCCTCCTGTAACAAATATTCAACCTCTTTTCTCATTGCAGCCCTCTTAACCGCGTTCAGGCGATACGGATGCTGTTTAATGGGAAGAGCGTCACGAACGTTAATATCATGGTAAATCACATTAGTTTGCTTTGGTACATCCCCAAAAATCTGAGGAAAACTCTGAATTAGTTTGGCAATGTCAGCACGTTGGTCATCTGTCAAATGACTCAGTAACTTAGAAGGATTAGCTAAAAACTCAGAATTAGACAACGGTGTAAACGGCAATGGGTCAACATGCAATTTCACCTCATCACTATCGGACTCATTACCAGAAAATGTTGGTACTGTCTCACAACTCACAGCAACAGGTGAGATCACGGGCCCTGTGTTCTCCTCCGAACAGTGAGATGTGTCGTTCCTGTATTAATGTGACACACACGTTTTTGTCTCTTACGGTCAGGTGTTTTAATAATGTAAGTGGTATCATTTAATTTACCCCCTACCTCATAAGGACCAGCAAAGCGTGCGGACAATGCAGACCCTGCAATCGGTAATAACACAAGTACCTTGTCACCCACTGAAAAGTTTCGTGACACTGCAGCTTTGTCAAAACGTTGTTTCATGCTAAACTGAGCCTCAGAAAGAGCATCTTTGGCATGAGCACAGGCTTCTTTTACCCTTTCTTGAAAACGAGCCACATACTCTAGAACATTTTGCACAGGACTTAAACTGTCACCCAGGCCAAGCATTTGTTCCTTGAGAACCTTCATTGGTCCTCGGACGCTATGTCCAAACACAAGTTCATTTGGACTGAACTGTAAAGATTCCTGAACAGTTTCACGAATACCAAAAAGAACAAAGGGCACACCCTCGTCCCATCCGTTCCCTGTGTCCCAGCAATATTTCTTTAACATCGACTTAAGCGTCTGGTGAAATCTCTCAAGAACACCTTGACTCTCAGGATGGTAAGGACTAGAAGTACGATGTTGAATACTCAACGAAAGCAATGTTTGCTTGAACAACTTGGACATAAAATTTGTACCTTGATCTGTTTGTACTACCTTGGGCAAACCAAAGGTTGAAAAGAAATTAACCAGTGCCTTAACAACCGCTTTGGAAGTAATTTTTCGCAATGGAATCGCTTCCGGGTATCTTGTTGCTACGCACATGATCGTGAGCAAGAATTGATGACCAGTCTTGGTTTTAGGTAACGGACCAACACAATCCACAATCACATGCTCAAAAGGTTCACCAAGCACCGGAATGGGAACTAATGGCGCAGGAGGAATAATTTGATTAGGTTTCCCCATGATTTGGCAGGTAGGGCATGTGCGGCAATAAGCTGCAACATCCCTTTTCAACCTGGGCCAAAAGAAATGGTGCAACACTCGATTATATGTTTTGGTCACGCCTAAGTGTCCTGACATAACATGGTCATGAGCAAGTGAAAGAACGTGTAAACGATACTGTACAGGCACAACTACCTGACAAACAGTAGCATATTCCAAATCCTTAGCTGCTCTAGGCTGCCACTTCCGCATTAGCAAACGATCTTCTAGAAAATATGAAGCGTTCCCTTTCAAGTCAGACACTGCCTCAAAACACTTTTTTAAAGTTTCATCCTTTTGCTGGGCTTTAATTAACTCTTCTCGACTTACAGGTAGCGAAGATGTCAACAGACCACTAAACTGTTCTCTCTTCGTTTCTTGTGGAACAGGATTTCTCACAGCAGAATCACCATCTGTACACATGAACGTATCATCTAATGTGAACTCTGTCCCCATCTTCTTCACCTGGGCACGAGTGAACACACAGGCAGGAAAAGCCTCAGGATACCTCAGATTTAACTCTTTTGTAACCGTAGTAACCACTGGTTTATCCAACACTTCCAAAACTGGCAACACTCTACCCCCAGCCAAGTCATTTCCTAGGATAAACTCAACACCAGGTACTGGCAATGCACGTCGCACCCCCACGTCCACAAAACCTGCAACCAACTCTGTCTGTAAATAAACACGGTGCAGAGGCACTTTCAGTACTTCCATACTGATACCTTGCACCAGGATACTAGAATTCAGACAGGTCTTCTCGGAGAACGGCATCACGTCCTCACGTATGAATGAGCGTGCAGCTCCAGTGTCTCTCAAGACCCGCACTCTAACTTGGTCATCTGGTTGGCCACTGAAAGACACAAAACCTTCCAACAAAAATGGCTGATAAACAGAATCAACAGATCCTGAAATTAAACCAACAGGTTGTGCACTGGAAGAATGTTGTTGTTTCTTTTTAAGTACTACACAGTCAGCGATGACATGACCCACCTTGTGACAGTAGAAACACTCACGCTTTTCTTTAGGTGACTCTACTCTTGTTTTCGTTGTAGTGGTGTGCACTGAAGAACCAGCTGAACTATTTCTATCCACACGCATGGTACTGAACACATTTTTATGAGTCAATGCAAACTCATCTGCCAGTACAGCAGCTGAAGATATTTCAGTCACTTTCTGCTCATTCAGATATAAGACAATGCGTTCAGGCAAGCACTTCTTGAAATCCTCAAGGAGCATCAACTCACGCAACGTAGAAAAATCACTTACAAGACTGGAAGCGCACCATTTATCAAATAACACTCCTTTCTCACGTGCAAACTCGACAAAAGTCTGGTTAACGTTCTTTCTATGATTCCGAAACTTTTGACGGTAAGCTTCAGGCACCAACTCATATGCACGTAAAATAGCCGCTTTTACAGTCTCATACTGCAGACTATCCTCAATAGACAAGGTAGAAAAAACTTCCATGGCTTTTCCTACTAGCCTACATTGCAATAGTAATGCCCACACTTCCTTTGGCCACTTCAACGAAACAGCAATTCGCTCAAAAGCACCAAAGTAACTGTCCACTTCCATCTCCCTGAACATCGGCACCAAAGAAATATGTTTACTTACGTCAAAAACAGTAGACTCTGATAAATCTCTGCCATCTGAGTCAGGAGCAGACCGACCAGTGGACCTAGAGAAAAGCTTACCCTCCTCCAACTCCAACCGGCGCAGGTTTACTTCTTTCTCAGCCTGAATCTCAAGCCGTCGGATTTCAAGCCGCAGATCAAGTTCAGCTTTTCGCGCTTGTGCTCGCTCTTCCGCTTCCATGCGAAGTCGAGCAAGGCGAACTTTCACTTGCACGTTCTCCACAGAACTTGTCACAGGTGGAGAGAATGGGTCAAAAGGTGGTAAACCTGTTTTAGCCTCCACCTCCACAGGTCTGACCTCCTCGTCGCCCCTATTCATTGTCCTTTGCTCACTGATTTGATCTGCTTCTCTACTCCCCTCAGGCAAACTCAAAACTTTTAAATCCAAAAGACTGTCTAAAACGACAGTTCTAATCTCCCTTTTCAATGACTGCCGACGAACTGAGATTTGGAAGTGTTCAGCTATGGCCAAAAGTTCATCTTTACGGCATTTCTCAAAAATGTCTAATGACGGAGTCGCAATAAACAAGGTCGCATTCGAAGTCATGACAAAGCTTATAAACAACAGTCCTAAAACACACCAAGCTCAAAGCCACTATATTGACAATGCTAATCACTTGAGTTCATCCACCACAAACACTCCCAGAGTAAGAAACAGGAAATAATGCTCACCACCGGAAACTTCTCAATACAGAGAAAATATCCCGGACGAGCCCCCAATTATGTTACGTCCCCAGATGGCCTAGGAGTATGAGGGAGACGTACATAATAAATTAAGCATAAATCGTATGTTATCTATTTCTGGGAGGTGTTGTAGTGAATGAAACAGCAAGCCAGAGTGTGATAAACAGGTGGGTTGTTTTATTTACAGATGTCTATTTACACAAGGGAATAAACAACCTTATATACCTATACCACTATTTACAACTATATACAGGAAGTACAAACAAATTTGTGACAAACCAAAAATAAGCCACAGAGAGAAGAAAGTGAGCGGTGCTAAACAAACAAAGTAACAAAACAAAACACGCTAACTCACCCCCAACCTCTAAGCTAACTAATAACATAAACAGTAAAGAAAAGACTCTTCAGCGTGAGACACGCCCTAACTAAACTTCACTACCTAAAACAAAACATACATAGGGTTGCACACGCTCCTTACCTAATGTGTCTAACAAAGAATAAACTGAGTGCAAAAATGTATGTCACGTGACGTAATAGCAAAAGAGCGGGAAAACAAACTGGAAGAAACCAAACAACAAACGGGTGACACAGAACAAACCATTACATAAGGATAATAAATCCTGTCACGTAACAATGCCCAAAACAGGAATGGCCTCTGAGAACATAACATGACATTCAAGATCGTATTCTGCCATGACTAGCGGCTTCTGAGATGACTGCAACTTATTCAATAAACTCTGGGATGACTTGAACAGATTTTGGGACGGTTCTGGAACAGGTTCTGGAAGCGCAGGAGTTTGGGCCTTCCGTTCGGGTACTCCTCAGCCACTGAACAAGGGGACTTTTGGACCAGTGGTTTGGCGACCTCTAAAAGAAGGGCATTTGACTTGTCAGCATGGGCCCTCCTTTTCTTCTGCTTCTGAAAGCATAACAATTTGTTCTTGACTGGCTCTGGACTGGCAGGAGCAGACTTAACTGGCTCTGAAAAGCAGCCATCTGGGTCACTCTCCTTCTCAATCTTTTGAGATCTGGAACTTGACGAGAGTGGGTTGGTCACTGCATGTTTGCGCTGCCTACTACCTACGAAGGTATTGATAGTTGGATAAATCCCAGAACCCAATATTCTCAGCCACTCGATCACACAATATGGCAGAAAGTCATCCAAGTAGAGGTTAAAGAGGTCTTTTAAAGCTGTATTCTTATAGCCTAGGCGCCTATCTCAAAGTGCTGCCAGCAATGTGCCTGTCTTTCAAAGAGCTTTGGTAAGTGGCAAAATCTTGATGCTCATTTTGCTGGGTCCGATTCTGACTGGTTCATCTGTCAGGAGAGGACCCAAATGAGAAGACAATTTATTGGCAGGACAGTAAAGGAAGCACAAGATGGTAATAGTATAATAACAGGCCAAACAGTAGGGCAAGGCACACGATAGGATAACTAGATGGTCAGATTGAGACTGTAAAGATGTGATGGCCAATGGTGGAGACAATGTAGTGGCTCAGGGAACCAGATGATGAGCAACATACTAGCTGCCAGACCAGGGACCTCAATGACCAAGGTGGAACAGGAAAAAGGGCATGGCAGGAATCTGCACAAGACAACATATACAATTTGACAAAACTATGACTAGGGGAAAGGCAAACTATACGATATAACTGGAATTTGAGAAGTAAACAAAAAAAAGAAAAAAAGAAATAAAGTTTGTCAAAATAAACCCTAACTTGCAAACAAAATAAAGGCAAAATAAATTCTCGACATTAAGGACCAAGCCTAACAGCTAAGAGGAAAAGACAAAACAAACAAAGCCCCAAACTTGCAAGGAACTAAGGAAAAAGATAAGAAAGAAATATAGAGAGAAATCAAATGAGGTTTAGGAGAACTGACGCAAAAGGCTAGAATTTCACTAGAGCAAAAATAGAGGAACAAGGGAAATGTAAATTATCAAAAGAAAATGATTACACAATGAAAACTAAGTCTAGCACTGACTAACAAGAGCTTCAAGCAACATGTACACAAAGAATGCACACAAAACGAACCAACAACCACATGAGGGAAAGAAATATAAAAAATATAAAAATATATAAAAAGGGCAAAAGAGCAGGCGTTTTCAGTCCATGACAGAAGTGCTGCCGTACCACACAATGATGCAGCTGGTCAGGACACTCTCAATGGTGCAGCTGTAGAAGTTGCTGAGGATCTTGGGCGACATGCCAAACTTCCTCAGCCTCCTCAGAAAATATAGCTGCTGTTGAGGCTTCTTGACCAACTGCGTGATGTGAGGTGTCCAAGTGAGGTCCTCATTGATGTGGACACCCAGGTACTTGAATTTCTGGACCCTCTCCACTTCAAGCTCCCGGATGAACAGTGGCTGAGGCGTTCTCCTCTCCTTTCTAAGGCCTACTATCATTTCCTTTGTCTTGTCTGTGTTGAGGGTGAGGTTGTTGTCTTCACACCATGACACCAGACTGGCCACCTCCCTCCTGTAAGCTGCCTCGTCACCTGCCAGCGATGTGCCCTATCACTGCGGATGATGTTTCAGGATGATGATTCAGGATGATGTTGTCCTTGTGGGAGGTGACACAGTCATAGGTGTACAGGGTGTAGAGGATGGGGCTGAGTACACAGCCCTGTGGAGTGCCAATGTTTGTCATGGTGCTGGCTGAAGTCCTATTACCAATCCGGACAGACTGAGGCCTGCCAGTCAGGAAATCTAGGAGCCAGTCACAGAGGGTGGGGTGCAAACCTAGTGTGGACAGTTTGTGGGTGAGTTTGTGTGGGATGACCGTGTTGAAGGCGGAGCTATAATCTATGAAGAGTATCCGTAGGTTTGAGTCCTTGTTTTCCAGGTGAGAGAGGGAATAGTGGATGGCAGCAGAGAAGGCATCCGAGGTGGACCTGTTGGGCCGGTAGGCATACTGCAGGGGGTCAATGGTGATCCCCCAATGCTGCTCTGAATGTGGGCCAGCACCACTCTCTCGAAACACTTCGTAATGATTGGAGTGAGTGCCACTGGCCTGTAGTCATTCAGGCAGGTGGGTGGGTTCTTCTTAAGCAGGGGGACGATGGTCGTGTTCTTGAAGCACGATGGTACAATGCGCTGGCTGAGGGAGAGGTTGAAAATGGAGGTGAAAACGTCAGCCAGCTCGTTGGCACATGCTCTGAGGGCCCGCCCAGGAATATTGTCTGGTCCTGCTGCTTTGCGGGGGTTGATCTTCCTCAGAGCTTTGTGTACCTGAGTAGTTGAGATGGTTGGTGGAGGGGAGGGGGGTTGGGTGTAGCTGAATGGTGTTCTCTGGGACTTTGTCTGAGAGCCAGGTCTCAGTGAAAATCAGGGCGCAACACTCTCTGATTTCCCGATGGGTTGTAATCCTGGCTCGTAGCTCGTCGAGTTTGTTTTCTAGAGACCGCACATTCGCTAGCACCTCCTTTGGTGACCAGGACCAGGAGTTTAAAAACAAAGTCTCGCACTAGACACTTACGAACACAGGTCTGCCCCTTGGCCTAAGTCAGATCAATTATTTGTTTGCTTTGGGACCCCTAAGGGGGCCCCAGCATCCAAACCCACTTTAAGCAGGCTGTCACTCTAGCTTATGAGTCGGCCGGATCACCCTCTCCTCTAAGGGACCATGCCCACTCCACTAGGAGCGTGGCTGCCTCTAATGCCCTTATATCAGGTGTTTCACTATCTGATGTCTGTGATGCGGCAAGTATATCATTCCCCAAAGCATTCGCCACTTAAGCGTAAATAGTCTCAGGTTACATTTGTAACCATAGTTCCCTGAAGAGGGAACGAGACGGTGCGTCTTTGGCCTCAGCTCCTTGTGCCTTCCGGGCTTGCTTCAGACACTCCTCTAAGCTGCTGTCACTTGTTTCTGACGCATATTTATCACCCTGGTTCGTAACGTCACTGACTTGCGACCGCCGCTCACACTCGGTCGATCAATTGTTTACATAGTGCTTCACGAAATATCGTCCAAGTATTCCCCAAAGCGTTCGTTGCAGCGTCTCGTTCCCTCTTCAGGGAACTATGGTCACATATGTAACCTGAGATGATTTGCGCTTAAGTGGCGAACTGTCCTGAAGTAGTTTTGATATTTGTTTGCATTCAGTTGTAATTAGAATAAAAAAGTCTACCTGCATGAGTCCACCAAGTAACGACATGACAAGGCATGGCAGTATATATTTTTCTCATTCACCTTTCTTTCCCTTCTCTTCCACATTCAACATGCTTCCAATACATTACTGTTGTCTGATGAAGGTGCAATCCTGATTACCTGCATCAATCACACCATGCCGACCCCCAAGGATCACATAAAGCCAGAGCAGAAGTGTTATATATTTGAGCGATGTGACTCAAATGCATGATATAGTCATACGTATGTATGCCACCTATGTCATAACCATTTCAGTTATGTTTGGTAGTTTTTTATTCTTATAATCTAGAAATGCTTGTGTAAAACAAGGTTTATCTTATCTTTCGTCTCTTTTTAATCTTTACCTAATCATGCTTGGTATCTAAACGCTCATGAAAGCATTTAGAGATACAAAGGAAGTTTTCCCGCTCTGCAGTTCATTCCCACCGATTGGTTGTTCTGGCAAAAAGGAGGCGTTTCACGTTGTTCCTTTATAAATGCCCAACAGCCAGAAACCTTACACTCTTATATCTCTACACCCTCGGGCTCTTACTTCGCTTAGCTCTCTTACTCCCTTTCCGCACTCTACTCCCCCTCTTCCCATGGAAGTTCCCATTCTAACAATAGAACTCCCAAAGAACGCCTTCAACAACAAAGCAAATCCAGGAATTTTTCAAACACAGACATTTGCAACCCGGCAGCCAAACTGATCAAATGCAAGTATCTCTTAATCTTCTTTAGTAAGAAGAGTTCTTACGTTTGTGCCTAAATAAGGTGTAGTTTGATTCCTTGCTCGCTCTCGAAAAGATTAACAGGTTTGTAACTTGCCCATCTGTTTCTTTCTCTCTTCCCCTCTGTCTCTCTCTCTCCATTAATCTGTGTGTGTATTCTGTTTAATGTTTGTACCCGTATGTGGTAAGGTTCGTTCGTCACGGAGAAGGAAGGAGGCAGGGTCAGCTTACTGAGACTCACAAGCTTTTATTTCTTTAGAGCAGGGGTGGGCAAACTACGGCCCGCGGGCCACATGCGGCCCGTTGGGCTTTTTAATCCGGCCCGCCGAACTTGCCAAACCTATATTAAACCTCCTTCATTTTACATTTTTTGTTGCGGCTGACATCCGCGAACGGAAAACAGAGCTCCACGTAAATACGGGTACCCGCGAGCTCATTTTAATCACTCGCGCACGTGTGACATATAATCTGCGCACGCTCTCGACTGCTGTTTTTGCTCGTGTGAGCACTTTTATTTTTGACAGTCGTGGGGCGGGGCTTGCTCTTGTAATACTAACATCAAACGTCATTGGTTAGTTCCTTTTTTACCAGAGGTCAATTGTGATTGGACGCCTGTGATTGTCAATCTAGAGCTGAGGCAAATATATGAATCAGAATCAGTTTTTCTGTCGATTAAATTGTATTAATATTGTTTTGTTGTAATTTCACGTGTCCCAGTCCAGTGATTTAAGACCAAACTATACTTTATACAGGTTTTCTAGGATTTCTTATAAGTAAATGCACAGCTTCACCCCAGCCCCTCAGTCAATTTTAAGAAACCAATGTGGCCCGCGAGACAAATAGTTTGCCCACCCCTGCTTTAGAGTCTAAGATAAATCAAAACACAAAACAAAACATAAGCAGGTGCGTTTCACTCCCACTGTCCTGCTTCTCTCAGTTGAGTCACGCTTCTCCCTCTGAGTTCCGTGTCACTCGCAATCTCTCTCAGTTTTGGTTTCACTTTCGTTTCGCTCGTGAGCCTCGCGTTCACCGCTTCCATGCCGACTCGCGTCTCGCCCGGATCTCTCTCGCCATCTTTCCCTTCCAGGCTGTTTATATCCGGTCTGTTCCCGCCAGTTACTATAATGAGACACAGGTGTTAGAGATTTTGCGCTTGATCCACTTACGCACCGCTCGTCTCCCGACTCTTTCTCCCACTGCCGACCTCGCTGAACCACGCGCCCCTTGCCACACCGTAGTTTTGTGTATTCAAATATATATATATATATATATATATATATATATATATATATATATATATATATATATATATATATATCCTTCTCCTTCCTGCTTCTGTACAGTGCAGACGTGTTTTGCCTCTGCTCTCGCTCTGCCCTTGCGCTCTGGTATTTTGTCTGTCTTTTTTCCTCTGACCCGCTGCTCGCTGGACTCCTGAAAATACTGAATTGATTAACTGGTCAATCAGCGCGATCGATAGGATTTTCTCACAAAGAAATGGGGCACCGGGAGAACCCACCTGCCCGGACGGGACCTTTGCTGCAGGGTACGTGATGGACCCATGGAACAACTGGCAAGTCCTGTGCCTGGAGGCTCTGTCCGTAGAGTATGCGGAAGATTTATATATGATTGGATTATTGATGGCGGGGTTCCTATTCTTTGGCTTTGGGATTGCCCTGACCTATCGGAAGATTGGTAAGACAGCTGCAAGCAAATTTACCAAGCCGCTGTCTGTGGAAATTAAGGAATGTTTCGGAGTTGTGTGGGACCGTTTGAAGGAATTAGATCAGAGAGTGATACAGATTGAGGAACTGAACCGTAACAACGCAGTCCGGACTGCGGATACGCAGGGAAGAATGGGCTCCATTGAGAGTAAGATCTGTGAACTTTTACGGACTGTAACCGGTCTGGCCATGAGTCTGGACGTAATGTCTAGGGGAACTGCACGGACCGAATGCGAACGCTGAGGACTAGAACTGATTGATTGATTATGATTCGGATAAATTACCGAAGATCATCAAAATGGATTAAAAAAAATTTAACAACCCCACCCGATCCTCAATGTCCCTATCTCTCGGTTGGGAGGTCAGCCTGTCAGCTTGGTCTGCTATCTTTCCCTGTGCACTGCCAAGGACAAACCATAGAACTGAACTCGAAAACATCTGAAGTTATGGCTACTCCATCCGTCTGCCTGTCCTTATCCTTATCTATCTCCTCTCCCACTTAAAAAATCGAAAAATCACATACAAAAAATCCCACCACGTGACAACGTGTACTGTGTGATGTTATGTTATGTTTTGTTGTGTTTGCTATGTTTTGTTTTGTTGTGTTTGCTATGTTTTGTTGTGTTTGTTATGTAATGCTTGCTAAACTTCATTGTATACACTTGTATAACAAGTGTATACAATAGAGAAGATAGCGCCGCTAATGGCTGCCTCGGTGTTGAGCTCTTCAGTGATTGTTTTTGTTTTGTTTGTTTGGTCATGTTGTGTTGTAAATGTGCACTTGAAGCTTCAGTACTAAGACAAATTCCATGTGTGTGCAAGCACACTTGGCAATAAAGCTCTTTCTGATTCTGATATATATATCCACACATGATTGTCTCTGTACTGCTCGTAAATAAGTCACTTTAACGTTTGAATTTTGCTACATGCTTTAAACAAAAGAAAAGATCATTCTTTGTGGCCATTAGAAGTCTTTCTAAGAGTTCATAGTGCAAATCATTTGGTGGACAACTATTCGTCCTTTGAACTCAATTCTATAATTAAAATAAATTCTACAAGCCGAGTCAAGCCATAATTGTTATAATTCGTTAATATATTAATTGTTAATATCCAATTTCCCTATTTGTCCAATTTATTTATATATATATATATATATATATATATATATATATATATATATATATATATATATGTAAATTGTGTTTTCTGTCTGGATCGGGGGTAGACACTTTCCAGATACCTTAAATATGTGGTGGTGTCTGGGAGGTCTAACTGGTAACTGGAGGTCTGGGTGGTAGTTGGCCACCGATCCAAAACAGAAACTTGATGGTGTCAAACATCAAACAGAGTAGGTTAGGGTTAGGCGACAAAACTCCAGAGCAAAATCCCTGACGTCGACGTTCTTCCGTGCAGTGTCTGAGAATTGCTGGCCGTAATCCATCTCTCCAGCTAAGACGTCTTTTGTGGGTGACTAGCCTGGTCAGTTGTTCTGTTAGCATTGCGTGCGGGAGGATGAAGGCGAGGAGATGAGGATGAACTGAAACTTCTCTTTATTTAGTAACTGAAAACAAAGCACTTTAAATATAAAACGAAAGAAGCACATGAGGAACATATGAGGGCTTTATACACGGGATGATGGGGAACAGGTGATGAGACTAACGAGAAGAGTGATTGATGTGACAGGTGAAGGAAATGACACAGGAAGCACACGGAAGGAAACAGGAAGACATGATAGGACAGTGACAGAAGGAAGTAGAAATTATATTATTTTGTAGCATTCTATACCGTGATAAAGGTAATGTGGATTAGCAATGCATTATGAATGTACATTGTCCTAATGAAAAAAATACATGAGACGGCTTGAAGAACACAGATAAAGTGTTGCAATCGTGTTAATTCTATTCACGTCTCATCAGTAAAATGTTTCTATCTTCTGTTTTTCAGTCACAGCAATAGGTGGATGCCTTTGCATTTTAGGAATCTCCTTTAAAATAATTTGTTTTATTACTTCACTTGAAGTAATAAAGACTTGAAGTTCACAGTCTCACTTGAGGATATTCAATGCAAGCGGCAAGCGCACCCTCTGGCATTTTAACGCATTTTAAGATTTTAACACTGTACTTTTTAAGATTTTAACACTGTACTTTTCTATTACAACAGCTTGCAATTGAATTAGAGTTGTTGCAATTGTATATTTTCCACTGCTGAGTGGAATCTATGGTATACAGGACCCCACAAGCCTGTCTTGCATACGCACGTGCCTTCCCATGGGCCACAAGGTGGCAAGCATAAGAGCGATTTAATAACATTTACCACTACTCTGCCCACCTGCAAGCCCACGAATTGAACCCACCATGATGCTTCATCAGACACAGGGCTTAAGCCACAAGGGGAAAACACCTGAAGTTCATCTCTATTTTACCAGAACACACAAATGCTTCACCCTGAGTGCCTCCAACTCCCTCAAGATCCAAACATCCTTAAATTGCTATCTCTTCTTACTGCAACGGCATTATAAAAAGCACATCCAGCTCCTTCAAGAGTTGAACACACTTCAACAGAGTGGTATCTTGTAATGTAAACAAACAAGCAGCTTCTGAAGACAAAAAGGTGATGATGTGTATTCAGATACCCTTTTTTACTCATTTAGCCTTTAGATGTCATGGGGTGCTGCCTGCTAATAATTTGGCGTGCTTCAGACAACGGTTACACTGATGCTGTTCCCCATAGCATTAATATCAGATGCAGTGTTGAAGTTCCACTTTGAAAGGGAGCTTCATATTTGTGATACCACCTCTGCAAATGTACAGCACAATTACATACAGACACCACGTATCCATAACCAGCTTCTGGTAGATGAAATAAAGCTCACAGCACCTACCTTGTTGTGGGGCTCGGTAACTTCCCATAGGCCTCTGTGACATCATGGTGCTACCCTGGTTCCCCTGTCCCATCATCTGCTGACCATGAAACTGTTGACCCCCCGCTGAGGTGGACGAGTAATGGGATCCAAGGCCTTGCTGATGCATCACAGAAACTAATGGGAACCAGCACCACAAATATTGCAATGAAATGACAGTGTAAACAAAAGTCTTAATGATCAAAAAATACTGTTAAACAACAAGTCAAGTCACCTTTATTTATATAGCACTTTAAAATACAGATTGTTTCAAAGCAGCTTTACAGTGGTCACAGGAAAACATTATAAACAAAGTTTGTTTGGCTGAACGGCAGCTCTAAAAGAGCGGGCGAATCAATAAACTTGATGAATATTAAGTTTTAAGTTTCCCCAACACATCGGTTATATCCAAGACTAACAATCTGAAAAGCCAAAGACATTCTATGAATTTCCAAAAGAAGCTGGGGTAGAATCAAGAAAGAAACTGTCAGTTGGGACACAGGGCAGCATTTCAGCGGTTTAAGCGAGCAAAGAATGCCTAAAATGAGGATTAAATTAAAAGTCAGAGGAAGGGAGAAGCCTCCTGCTGATGAACTGAATGTGTGCTATCTCTTTCCTGGGGGTCAAGAGATATTTCTGATGTGGCATCTTCATCCATGATGAACACAAATGGTAGCATTTGGATGGATATCAAGAAACTTGATAAGAACATGTCAGTTTCACAAATTAATATTTGTATGTTTGAAGTTTAATTGGTCATGAAAATAATGCCACAAAGCAAACAATTTCTTTAGATTTTGTCTGTGATTCACCTACATTCTTTCCATACATTACTAAATTAGCAACCTGTGTTGTAGAATAATGTATATTTGTTTCTACATAACACCTTCCTAATAATGTGTGTTTATTTCTATATAACTCCTTCCTTATCTAGTTCCTTTGTGTTTCTGGATGGGACCCTGAGGTGAGCGCCCTCCTGGGCTCACCTTGGCTGGACTGCATGTTGGGGTTGCCACGAGAGGCCATAGATGAATAGGTCATCTGACCTTGGAGCGGAGCTCCCTGAGTGGAGGGCACCGGGTGGCTGTACCCAGGCCCTGTGCCATGTCTGCGGGTGGCCAGGCTCATGGATATGGTGGGCTGCTGCTGTATGGGAGCGTGGCTGGGGCCTAACAAAACACACTCACAATCAGGATAAAGCACACATTCAGTTCATAAAAATTCCATGAGTCAAAGAGAGCAAAGTAAAGGGCAAAGTGTTGTTAGTGTTGTTAGGAGCCAGGCAAGCTGTAGAGAAGTATGACAATGTTTGCAAAAACAGTAAGAAAGAAGTGCAAAGACGTTGCCCGGAGAAATAAGCAAGCAGTAAGCATAGCACAGACACATAGGTGGTTATCGGATGCAGACAGGGTCTCACCATTGTTCATTTGGTTCAGCATTAGAGAGGTGGATGGCAAGCCAGTGCCCATACCGTCATTCATATTAGTCTGCAAGTGCAGAGACGGACCTCCACCACCCTGACTCATCCCACCTGGACCTATGTTTATACTGGCGTTCGGAGGCTAATGTGAAGACAAAGTAAAAGAAACAGACAGACACAAAGAAAAAAAGAAGTGAGATTGAATAAGATTATCCAAATAAATCCTTTCAATAGCTTTCATAGACTAAGTAAACGTTTTAATAACAGTAAATGTATTAAACAAAAATCTGTTTATCAAAATAAACACTTAAATAATAGAACTTGGCTAAAAACAAATATTAACTTAGATATTTGTTATGAATATGAGCTCCGTGCTCCCCTCTCTGGCCACCGGAGGGAGCTCACATACACTGACACTACATTACACACTACATTTCCCAGAAAGCCACACATGATTGGACTGATTGTCACACCAGCTGGACACCATTTCATGAACTATAAAATACTCCCATGCATGCACACACATTGCGAGATTTCGATTTACTACGGATGTTGTGGCACCTTGGAACATCTGGGGAAGGTCCTCCAGATAGCCAGGGATAATCCAGACTTCCATGACTTTGCCACTAAGTTCAGGATATTCGCCATCTTCTCGTCTCTAAATGATGAAATGCTGAAGATGCTGTTCCGGATCAGGGCTAACCACCTCCAGTTTAGAGACCTCCCTGACACTACCGGCATGAGTTGGCAGCAAGCCGTTCATGAGTGTCAGATGAGTATCCTGCTCCGAACCAGTCAGCCAAACGCGTCTCTAGCGACTGCACATCAGCAAGTGCCAGAGCCTGCCATGACCCGTCAGCCAGTGCCAGAGCCCACAACAACCCGTCAGCCATCACCCGAGGTACCGCTTCCCACCCTACCCCACCCTTTATCATGTACATTTTTATCCATCAGTCATGCCTCCTCCCTGCGTCATGCCTCCTCCTGCTTCTCCTACAGTGCAGACGCGTTTCTCTCTCGCTCTCGCTTCCTCGCGCTTTTGTATTTTGTTGTCTTTCTTTTTCACTGACCCGCTGCTTGCTGGACTCCTGAGAATACTGAGATGGAAAGGATTTTCTATATGATTGGATTATTGATGGCAGGGTTCCTATTCTTTGGCTTTGGGACTGCCCTGACCTATCAGAAGATTTTTCTATATGTGGAAATTAAGAAATGCTTCGTGGTTGCGTGTGGCCGTTTGAAGGAATTAGATCAGAGAGTGATACAGATTGAGGAACTGAATCGCAACAACGCAGTCCGGACTACTTATGTGGGCTCCATCGAGAGTCAGACTGGTGAACTTTTTAGACTGTAAACCATGTCTGACCATGAGGCTAGACGTGATGTCTAGGGAACTGTACGGACCGAACACAACCGGAGCTGATTGATTGATTATGATCCGGACAAATTACTGAAGATCACCAAATGGAATAAAAATTCACCCGAAACTTCACTTGTTCCTATCTCTTGGGAACTCAGCATGATGAACAGCCTGGTCTCCTTATCTCCCTTCAAGGACAAAGCCAAAGAACTGAACTGAACTGAACTCAAAAACAACTCATGTTTTGTCTATATTCTCTGTCAACATCCGTCTGCTTGTTGTTCTCTCTGTTCTCCTTATCTATTTCCCCCTCCCCCCAACTCCACTGAAAAAAATCCCCACACGAGTCTTACGTGTAATGTGTGACGTATATTATGTTTGTTTTTGTTGTGTTTGCTGCTATGTATGCTTGCTAAACTGCACTCATTTCTGGAGAGTTGGCGCCGCAAATGGTAGCCTCGGTGTTTGAGCTCCTCAGTGATTGTTTTTGTTTTTGTTTGTTTGTTCATGTTGTGTTGTAAATGTGCACTGGAAGCTCCAGCACTAAGACAAATTCCTTGTGTGTGCAAGCACACTTGGCAATAAAGCTCTTTCTGATTCTGATTCTGATTCAGCCCTGACTCCGCTGGAGATCGACAGCCCTGTGCCGACGCTGGATGCTTCCTGCTGGGTGGTACCGTCACAGGTCCTGCCGCCTCCAGCCTTGTCAGCAGCAGGGGATTCCCTGACTTCACCTCCAGCCTCAGATTCCTAGTCTCCACCTCGGCCCGTCAACCTGTTGGCTTCGTCCATGCCCCTCCCACCCTCGGCTCCACCCGCGACCCTCGACCTGGTGGCTCCACCAGGTTCCCTCGTCCCAACGGCTCCTCCTCGGTCAGTTGTCACTCCACCTTCACCACAGACTTACAGCACTTCCGCTACGCTGCGTACCTCCACCCCTTCGGCTGCAGTGGGCTCCTCCGTCCCTGCGTCATCACCTCGGTCCTCTGTCACACCGCCCCAGTCCTCGGGCAAACTGGCTCCACCTCGGGAGGTCACCACACGCCTACGCCTCGGTCTCCTGAGCCAGCGGTCAAGGTGGAGTGACAACTGACCTTCCAGATCTGCCAGACCTCCCAGACCTGCCGACTTTGCCCCCGGAACCACCCTGGAACCTTGCACCTTGGGCGCCGCCATGGTGGTGCGCGGCGTCTTTCGCTTCCTCGCGCCAGGAGGCGCTCGTAGAGGGGGGGGCTCTGTTATGAATATGAGCTCCACGCTCCCCTCTCTGGCCACCGGAGGGAGCTCACATATATACTGACACTACACTCTACATTTCCCAGAAGCCCACACATTGGACTGATTGGCACACCAGCTGGACACCATTTCATGAACTATAAAAGACTCCCATGCAAGCACACACTTCGCGAGGTCTCGATTTACTACGGTTATCATTCTGAGTGTTTATATCTCTGTCTGTTTGCCTGTTACCAATTCTGCCTGTTACCCGTGGTTGATTCTGGTCTGCCTGGATTAATGCTTGTGAATGTTATCTGCCCGTCTTGACTTCCCCGCCTGGATTATCGTACCTGATTCTGTCTGCGTGCCTTTCTGACTCTTGCCTGGATTATCGATCACATATGCTCTCTGTTTTCCCTGACCTTCTGCCTGTACGACCATTCTTAATAAAGACACGCACTTGGATCTCTGCCTGTGAGTCCCCTTTGTTACAATATTATACAAAATGTTACTTTAGTTAAACTATTTGTATCAACACTGGGTGGCTTTTGCCCCATTCTGGTGAACGTTTATATATGACCTGAATTAGTTGCAGATTCAACAGGAACCAATCAGCTTGTGCCATCTAGTAAATCAGGTTGCATTAAGGACCCATCAGCCTGTGGCATAGTGTTTCAGGACAGAACTTGTTATTTCTATCATGACAACTTACTGAAAGGTTTCAGCATGTAATGGATATGATGATGTTTTATATATATAAAACAAATATATACAAATATATTTTATGATAGATATATCCTGTATATCACAGTCATGTCATGTCTTGTCTCTTCCTGTTTCCTCCTGTGTGATCCATTGTTTCCATCACGTCAGCCTCTCCCCTTGTTAGTCTCATCAGGTATTGCCCATTATCCATATACACTCACCTAAAGGATTATTAGGAACACACACTAATACTGTGTTTGACCCCCTTTCGCCTTCAGAACTGCCTTAATTCTACGTGGCATTGATTCAACAAGGTGCTGAAAGCATTCTTCAGAAATGTTGGCCCATATTGATAGGAGCATCTTGCAGTTGATGGAGATTTGTGGGATGCACATCCAGGGCACAAAGCTGCCGTTCCACCACATCCCAAATATGCTCTATTGGGTTGAGATCTGGGGCCTCATGTATCAACACTGCTTACGCACAAAAACATTGCGTTCGCCAGCTTTCACGCTCACGGTCGGATGTACTAACAGTGAAATTAACGTGACAATGTGCGTTTCTCCACGGCAAGTTCATGTCTGGCGTAAGTACATTTCTCATTGTTTCGTCCGTTGGCGACTCCTACAGGCAATGAAGTGAAGCTGCAAACATGACACAACGAATTGTTCTACAAGTCTGTGGGAAACATTGCTATTAATTTGCAATTTATAAAATAATTGATATATATTGTCACACAAGCCTTATGGGAAGATTCTATAAATTATTAAGTAATTATTATTAATTAAACAATTAAGTAAGAACATATAAAAGCACGTGCAAATTGACACAACCCTTAGTCTATGGCTATGGCAGCTTTGGCCTTATTAGAGGACATTGCTAAAGGCAGAATCCGAAGAGAACGAGTTTTTAGGGACCACAATGATTTTCTGGCCCAGGATGATGACTGGCTTATCAGCCATGTCAGATTTACATTGGCTATCCTCCGAATCTAGTTGGGTCCGAATCTAGAGAGAGAGACAGCGAGGAAACACGCAATACCCGTTCCGTTACAGGTGCTGACAACGCTTGGTTTCCTGGCAACTGATTCTTTCCAAAGGGAACTGGCAGACCGCTCAGGAATCAGCGAGTCGTATTTAAGCCGCACAATGCCGCGCAATGCCCATATAATTGTTCCCATATGATGCAGTTGACCAGCCAAACATTAAAATGCAATTTGCAGCGAAAGCCAGTTTCCCTAATGTAAACGGACCGATCGACTGCACACACATATAAGGCACCATCTGAAGATGAATTTGCATATGTGAATCGGAAACATTTCCATTCAATAAATGTGCAGATTATATGTGATGTGCAAATACGCCTAACAAATATTGTAGCAAGATCAAACAGCATGGTTGGGTGGCAGCTGGTAGCTGGCAGAGTGCGCGATGGGTGGCTTCTTGGTGAGTGATGCATTTAAAGTTATGGTTCTATCTAATAGTACTTTTTATTTTTATTTATTTGCATTTAATTATACAACAACTATTCAGGAGACCGCGGTTATCCACTAAAGACAATTATAAGACCATTTATTTTTAAGATCATTTACAGTGCGACTTTCAGATCCAACCGCATTGACGGCATCAGCTAAACTCATATTTTTTTCCTTTTGTTATTAATTCCAGAGGACAATGTTCCAAATATTTTTTTTTCTAATTTCTACCTCCGATAGTACCACCTCCAATTCACTTTCTGTACTTTCACTTTCGTTTTCGTGCCACTTGCTTTTGCCCAAGTGGACTCATTATCATATTTAAATCAGTTTAATTAAGGGAGGAGACTGGGTGTTGTGCTCGTGCATGTGCGCTCAATTTTACATTAATCGGGATGTACAAAGAGAATATGCGTGGGATCCTTCGAACGCAGAGATTGATACATCTGGATTTTTTTGTGCGTTCGCACATTCACAGCTTTGTCCGTACACAATGTTTTACTATGAATTCAACGCAAGTCTTAGTACATGAGGCCCTTGGTGACTGTGGAGCATTTTAGTGCCGTGAACTCATTGTCATGTTCAAGAAACCAATTTGAAATTATTCAAGCTTTGTGGCATGGTGCATTATTCTGCTGGAAGCATCAGAGGATGGGCACATGGTGGTCATGAAGGGATGGACATGGTCAGAAACAATGCTCAGGTAGACCGTGGCATTTAAACGATGCCCAATTGGCACTAAGGGGCCTAAAGTTGGAGCCAGGCTTTCCCTTTCTAACATTCAGTTTGGAGGTCAGGAGATTGTCTTGACCAGGACCACAACCCTAAATGCATTGAAGCAACTGCCATGTGATTGGTATTAGATAATTGCATTAATGAGAAATTGAACAGATGTTCCTAATAATCCTTTAGGTGAGTGTATATAAACCCTCATGTTTTCCCATGTCCTTGTTGATTGTTTACGTTCCTATGACTAAGTGTGTGGATGACTCCATGTTTCGTGTCTCCTTGTATTTATTAGTTCTCTGAGTGTTTGCATAAGTGTGCCTTTTGCCGTCGACACATCGGCTCCACCCTGGCTCCTCCTTCCCTCGGCTCCACCGAAGTCCCTCTCGTGTGGGCTCTTCGGTTCATCTTTTCCACCTGGACCTCTTGCCGTGACGTCGTTGAATTCGGTCATCTGAATTACGTCCACCATCTGGCTGTTACCTTGGCTCCTCCCGCCTTCGACTCCACCCTAGGCCCTCGTCCTGGCTGGTGTCTGGAGCACCATCTGGCTCACCCTGCTCCTGGCTTCCCCCTGGCTCCTTCCATCCTCCACTCCCCTTTGGACTCAAAACACTTGTTTTGGACTCATGTTGTTGTTACATGTTCTGTCCCGTCTTGTCCTCCTCCAGGTCCCCCTCCCTCACCTCGCTGATGGTCCAGTGTGGGTGCGAGGTCGGCCTTCCAGCATGGGTAGCTACTGTCACAGTCATGTCATGTCTTATCACTTCCTGTTTCCTCCTGTATGATTCACATCAACCTCTCCCCTTGTTAGTCTCGTCAGGTGTTGCCCAGTATCCCATATAAACCCTCATGTTTTCCCATGTCCTTGTCGTTGTTGATGTGCCTTTGACTAAGTGTGTGTATGTGTCTCTGTGGTTCGTGTCTCCTTGTATTTCCTTGTTCTCCGAGTGTTTTGTGCAAGTGTGCCTTTTGTTTTCTTATATTTAAAGTGTTTTTGTTTTTTGGTTATTAAAGACAGTTTTCCGTAGAATCCTGCTTTCCTCAACCTTGTCATTCCACACCACATCCCAGTTACACTGTCACTGTGTGTGACCAGTTTAACTGGGAAAAACTCATTGGTGTCTGACCAGTATGTGCTGCGTGTGCAGGGCAATTTCTGTCTGACCGGTAATTTAGACAACACAGTATCATGTTGTGACATGTCCGGTTTTTTCATTTGTTTGTTTTTTATTTTAAAAAAGACGTATTTGGGCAGCTCCTGCCTGGTCTATTCCCCATTCATTGGGTGATTAGGCTTTGTGTGAATGTTAATGGTGTTGTTTATTTGTCTACCTGGCAGTTTTGACCGTGCTTATGCTTTCGTATATAAAATCACACGGGAAAGACATTTAGTAAAGATCAAATCAAAAACACTAACTATTTCCAGGGCTAGTTTTATTATAGGATACAGTATTGTGCTTAAAGAAAATATGTCTGTCTATCTTAACGGTAGTGTTATTATTGTTAAGAATATTTATTCATAGATGATCTATTACTTAAAGAGGATCTGTACGCTCCAGGTGGCGAGGCTGATTTTAGGTTTTCCAAGATTGTTGAGGAACTTCATTCCCTGAATCAAGCTACAACTAATTATATATGTCTCATGTCTAGATGTTGCAAGTGCGTATCAATCATATTTTTAACCATTACTGGAAGTCTGAATCCAAAGGCAAGCTCCGTATCATCTCCGCGAAAGAGCGAGCGCGTCAGTCTTGTTGTACTAAATAATCGATGCATCTGGATGCCACAAAAAACTATTTACTGTTGTTGCTTTTTCTGTTTTGTTTTTTAGCTAACACTTAAGCATAAAGACAAAAATTAGAGATGTATGAGCTTAGGTGTCATCTTCTTTGACACAAATAAACAAGTAATGGAATGTTCTATGAAAGCGGCATAATGTACAGGTACAGTGGGTACGGAAAGTATTCAGACCCCCGCACATTTTTCACTCTTTGTTGCCTTAATTGTAAGTGGTACGTGTGGAGAAAAGCAGGCACTGCTCATCACCTGTCCAATACAGTGCCAGAAGTGAAGCATGTGCTGCAGCATCAGCTGTGGGTGTTTTCAGCTGCAGGACGACTGGTTGCAATTGAGGGAAAGATGAATCAAGTACAGGGATATCCTGGACAAAAACCTTAGGGTAACCTAACCCTACCCTAACTCCAAAGTGCTCAGGACCTCAGACTGGGCCGAAGGTTTACCTTCCAACAAGACAATGACCATAATATAAAATAATGATGGAGTGGCTTCACAACAACTCTGTGACTGTTCTTGAACGGCCAGCCAGAGCCCTGACTTAAACCCAACTGAGCATCTCTGGAGAGACCTAAAAATGGCTGAACACCAACGTTTACCATCCAACCTGACAGAACTGGAGAGGATCTGCAAGGAGGAACGGCAGAGGATCCCCAAATCCAGGTTTGAAAAACTTGTTGCATCTTTCCCAAAAAGACTCATGGCTGTATTAAAGCAAAAGCTGCTTCTACTAAATACTGAGCAAAGCGTCTGAATACTGAAAAAAAGCTTCACACTTTTGTAAAGGCTATATGGGTAACTTTTCAAGGCTCGCTGACACACAAAAATGATATACAATGTCCTGGAAACAAAGCGAGAGAGAAAGCCTGTATGCGTTTTAGGGGAACCAATCAATCAATCTTGCTTCTGTGAACATTTGCGTTCAGATTTCGTTGAGATCTTCTCTTTTTTTTATTACACTACATCACCTTCACTTTTGGCAGACAGATACTATTGCATGTGGCTTACACAAATGAATATAATTGTCATGGCTGACAGGGTGAGGATTGAGACACCGACAAACTCAAAATTATTTTTACAACGAACCTCAAGAAGAAAACTTTCAAACCTCAATATGCAAAAACGTATCAGAAGACGTGGACAGGAAGTACTATCGACAATATCAGAAAAAAACTGAAAGAAACATAGGGAAGATATACATGGGGGAAATGAGGGAACAAGACACAGCTGACAAGACAAACGAGGAGACTAATGATGAGACAGATGAGTGGAAAAACACTGGGAGATCACGGGAGGAGCCAGGACGTGAACAGAGACAGACGTTACGACAGACACGTAATAATAATAATACTGTAATATCATTTTTTTATTATGGTGGTGGGTGGTGTCACGGAACGTTAAAGGGAGGACTCAAGATGCAGGTGAAAGGGTAATTTAATATACAATAACTAAATAAACAAACATAACAAAAGAAATACCCACAGGGGGGGAAAACATTAACTAAACATGATAACTTGACATAACAAACCATAGGGCAGGGATCAGGAACACAAGGAATACATCCATGGAATGACAACAACACGACACAGGACAGCAAACACACCCGGATTAAATAGGGCACATGAGGGAAGGTAGTGATGAGACACAGCTGGGAATGATTAAGGGAAACAAGGAGGCGGGGCAGACACTAATGAGACACACACACACACACAGGAGAGAGAGCAGTGCCACAGTTCTGTCCACTAGAACACTAATAACACTGGAAACAGAGACAGAACCGTGACACTACCCCCCCTCTAAGGAACGCCACCTGGCGTTCCAACATGAAACAAAAACCCAACACCGACATCACCACCAAGCATAACACACAAGACATCACAGGAAACCAGGAAGGGAGGGAGGGAGAGAGAGCAAACAGACAATATCAACAAAATTCAAAACAGTGCATAAAAGGAAAAGGCAAAATTCAAGGTAGTCCAAACAACAACAAAAAACTGAAAAGGCAGTCCTCAGGGCCAGAGAAGGGAAAAAAAAATCTTAATGTCCAGGGAAGGGGGAACAGGAGGGTTCAGCCAGGGGGGCTCCCGCGGTACCAGAGGATCGGGCGGAACCGGCGGGTTGAGCCATGTGTGCTCCGGCAGGGTCGGCGGATCAGGCGGGGCCGGCGGGTTGAGCCATGTGGGCTCCGGCAGGGCCGGCGGGTCAAGCCATGTGGGCTCCGGCAGGGCCGGCAGATCAGGTGGGGCCGGCGAGTTGAGCCATGTGGGCCCCGGTAGGACCGGCAGATCAGGCCACGAGAGTTCAGGGTCTGACGGAAAAAGTTCAGGGTCCGGCGGCGGCAAGAATTCTGGGTCCGGCGGGGCCGGCAGGGCGAGCCTGGTGGACTCCGGTAGGGCCGGTGGGTCCGGCAGGGCAGGCAGCGCCGGCGGGTTCAGCGGGACTGACTGCAAAAGTTCAGGCAGGCAGAGTTCAGGCAGGCAGAGTTCAGGCTGCAGAGGCTCTGGGAGGTCTGGCATGACGACCGGCTGTTGCTCTGGCACGACGACCGGCGGAGGCTCCGGGAGGTCAGGCTGCACGGGCTCTGGGTCGGCCGGCGGGTCAGGCTGCACGGGCTCTGGGTCGGCCGGCGGGTCAGGCTGCACGGGCTCTGGGTCGGCCGGCGGGTCAGGCTGCACGGGCTCTGGGTCGGCCGGCGGGTCAGGCTGCACGGGCTCTGGGTCGGCCGGCGGGTCAGGCTGCACGGGCTCTGGGTCGGCCGGCGGGTCAGGCTGCACGGGCTCTGGGTCGGCCGGCGGGTCAGGCTGCACGGGCTCTGGGTGGGCAGCCCCGTGCGTCTTCCAGGCACGCAGGGCCGCCAAAACAAAAAAAAGGTCAACAGCCCTTTTGGCCATGGCAGGGCTGATAAGAGGTGCTGCTGACCCCTGGCCGACTGCGGCCTCCGGGGCAACCTCCTGGCCAGTAGAAGAGGACGAAGCCCTCTTTCTCCTCCTCCTCCGCCTTCTAGGGCCTGGTGAGGCAGTGTCCGTGGGCGCCTCTGGTGGCATTGTACTTGCCGGAAACTCCTCTGGGGGAGCAGCTGCCAAGACCTCTTCAGGGGTCAGAACATCGGTGGGGGGCGTGGTGAGGAATTCAACAAACTCCCAAAAGTCCAGATGTTCCAGCCCCCTCATCCTCCTCCAGCTTAGAGGCTCATCTAGGGCAGCATTGAAGAGGTCCTTGAGATCAGCCTCATTGAACACCAGCCCCGCTGCATTCAGGCCAAACTTCTGGGCAAAAGTTTTCAAATCTGACCCATGCTGACGGAGGGAGCCCAGTATCTTTGACTGCAGCGACTGGTGAAAAGATAGGCTGGGGTCCATGGTGGCTGGTGGAGAACGTGAACCCTCTCCCCGCTGAGTCCTCATTTGGTCGTGTTGTTCTGTCACGGAACGTTAAAGGGAGGACTCAAGATGCAGGTGAAAGGGTAATTTAATATACAATAACTAAATAAACAAACATAACAAAAGAAATACCCACAGGGGGGGAAAACATTAACTAAACATGATAACTTGACATAACAAACCATAGGGCAGGGATCAGGAACACAAGGAATACATCCATGGAATGACAACAACACGACACAGGACAGCAAACACACCCGGATTAAATAGGGCACATGAGGGAAGGTAGTGATGAGACACAGCTGGGAATGATTAAGGGAAACAAGGAGGCGGGGCAGACACTAATGAGACACACACACACACAGGAGAGAGAGCAGTGCCACGGTTCTGTCCACTAGAACACTAATAACACTGGAAACAGAGACAGAACCGTGACAGGTGGTGTTTTGACATCTCCGGGAAATTAGTTTTACAGGGTGCATTTAGAAAAGCAACTAAATGTGTATGTGTGTAAGTAAGATTGTTCTTGTATACATGGTTCACGAGGTATTACATAAACATTGTTTATGAGGACACCAAATGGCTCAAAAAACAAAAAGGCAGTTGTGTGTGATGGGTAGGTTTTGGGGTAGTGTCAGTGTAGAGGGACAGAATTTACAGTTTCTACTGTATAATATCATTACGTCCATAGAGTCCCCATAAACCACATGTATATGTGCATGTGTTTACTTATTATAAGTTAGGTAAGTGACCAATTGCATCATACAGATTTAGCTAAATTTTTTGTTGCTTTTTACCACCACTCTATAAGAAAGAAAGAAAGAAAGAAAGACAACAGTGTGAGAGTAGGAAAGCTGAAAAAGCTTATCATAACATACCGCTGGAAGTAGAGACTGCATATTCTGATTAGAGTCTGCTATTGTTGCTAGGTAGACCAAGTTTCTGTGCAATATCTGCTGATACCTGGCAAGATTCAAAAAACATCATTGATGAAAGCAAACCAATGCCTCACTAGCTGAGTTTCCATCCAAACTTTGATTCTATTCAAAAAAGAAACTATGATTCAAGTCATTTTGATGGAGCCCGCCTTTTCATGAAGCTGAACCTCTTTGTTTCGGGGAGAGCTTGCTGTACTGAGCAACTATACATTATTTTATTAAAAAGACATTGCAGAATAACTTCAGAAGGCATTAGTCAGGATAGAGCCAAGTTTAATTTCTGACAGGAGTGAAAATGATGAACAGTGACAGAGGTACAGTTCATTCAATGGACGGCACTGTTATTCAATAATAGGCATTTGTTTTCCCAAAAAACCTTTTAGTGGAGAAAAACACTTTTGAAAGTTGTGAAAATCACAAAATTACTTATCTAAGACCAGTGCATTGCATTGTTAAGACTGTAAGTCTAGGGCTATGAAGTTCATAGCTCTGTATTTTTTATATGAATGACGATATAAATACCTCTGTAATCTCTTTACTTGCAAGTGAAAGCCTCATGTGAAACATCACATTCACCTTATGATCAAAATAAAATGCAAAGACATATGCATATTCTTGTAAATATTCAGCTACAAATAAACTTAAAAATTAAGGGAACACTTCATCATTACAAGTCAGTTAAACTTCAGTGATATCAATCTGTCCAATTCAGAAACAGTGATTCTGAATCAGTTTCATCATCTTGGGTGCAACTGAAAGTGATCACAGGATTAGGAGCTAAATAGGAAAAGGATCGACCGCCAGCAGTTGACTTTGATATTCTAGGTATTATAAGCTGGTCAGTATTTTGGGATCGCAATAGACGTGAAGGACTATAATGTGTTAAGAGAACGCTCAAGTACTGTGGAGCTAAACCATTTAATGCGTTGCTGTGGCTTAAGTGTGCAGGCAGTCTTTAGAGGGTGCCTCACAATTCCCAGACCCGAATCCAGTTGAGCACCTCTGGGACATTATGAGCAGCTGATGCCCTGATCCAGGTCTGGGAGGAGATCCTCCGTCCCATCAGGAGCCAGACGCGGTTGTGAGAGCATACAGGCACGTGGGGGCCATTCACACTACTGACTTACACTATGAGTTGCTGTGATGAAATTCATTTTGAATCCAGCCCTCAGTGTGTTGATTTTTGTTTCCACTGACTATTGTAACATAATTGTATTCTTATAATATAGATTTTGCAAGCTGTGTTGAATATATAAACAGGTAAATTTGCACATGGGGGGGGGGTTATTAAGAACCGAAGACACAGGTGAAGGAAGAACACAGTCCAAACAATCAGGCAAAGCACACAGTCGGAGCACTGGCTGGCGAGGATAAGACTACAGCAGACGCAAGGCTTGTCACTTGGTGAAGAAAATTGCAGAATAGGAATCAAGGGCAGGAACCAACACAAGACATACATACGAGTCAAGACACAAGATAACAAAAAGAGAAAAACTTCATTCATTTCTCATTTCTTTATTTATTTAAACAGGGACAGTGTAAAATATACATTAACCTTAAAAAGGAGAGATGCATTTTACCAGGTTATAGCACGTGTGCTGATTTACACCTGCAGTCCCTGGGCAGGCTGAAAACAAATCAAGTTAATACATTTATCCTAAACAACATAAAAAAATTATCACATCCTGCAATCATTCCTCAGTATGCATTTACAAATACACTCTCACATACAGAACTGACTAGAACAACGACTAGAGAAACATTCTAAAGAAACTAAAATACAGTGGAACGCACTTATCTCGACCTCAGTTATCCCGCCAAACGTATTATGTCGAGGTTTTTGAAGTGGAACCGCCAAACTTAGCATTTTCTTATCGGTTATGTCGATTATTTTATGTCAAAAAGCAACACAGCATTTTAAAATAATCTAGCTTTGAACTCATGAACGCATGAACTAACTTTTCCGCATTTGTCTGTGTCTGCATATGTCGCAATTTAGATATATTATAAAGATGGAAGAATGCCGTTTTACAGATGCTAGAAACATGGCTTTCAAATGATTGGTATCAAAGAGCACACCCAGGTTTCTAACTGATGACGAAGACTTGACAGAGCAGCCATCGAGTGTTAGGCAGTAGTCTAGATTATTATGTGCTGAACTTCTTGGTCTAATAATTAGAATCTCTGTTTTTTCAGAATTAAGCAGTAGAAATGATTAGTCATCCAATTTTTTATATCAGTTATGCATTCTGTTAATTTAGTGAATTTGTTCGTTTCATCAGGATGAGAAGAAATATAGAGCTGAGTATCATCAGCGTAACAGTGAAAGATAATGCCATGCTTCCTAATAACTGCACCCAAAGGAAGCATGTACAGGGTGAAAAGCAATGGTCCTAGTACTGAACCTTGAGGAACTCCATACTGAACCCGTGATCGATATGACATCTCCTCATTTACTGCTACAAACTGATAATGGTCAGATAAGTACGATTTGAACCAGGCTAATGCAACTCCACTAATGCCAACATAATTTTCAAGTCTATTCAGAAGGATTTTGTGGTCAATTGTATCAAATGCAGCACTAAGGTCCAGTAACACTAACAGAGAGATACAACCACGATCGGATGATAAAAGCAAATCATTTGTAACTCTAATGAGAGCAGTCTCAGTACTATGATATGGTCTAAATCCTGACTGGAAATCCTCGTAGATGCTGTTTCTTTCTAGAAAGGAACATAGTTGTAAAGATATTGCCTTTTCTAGAATCTTTGACAAGAAAGGTAGATTCGATATCGGCCTGTAATTAACTAATTCTGTAGGATCAAGTTGTGGTTTTTCAATAAGCGGTTTAATTACAGCCAGCTTAAAGGTTTTTGGTACGTATCCTAATGACAAAGATGAATTAACAATATTAAGAAGAGGATCTATGATTTCTGGAAGCATCTCTTTCAGTAGCTTAGTTGGTATTGGGTCTAGCACACATGTTGTTGATTTTGATAATTTAACGAGTTTAGACAATTCTTCCTCCCCAATAGCAATGAAGGAGTGGAATTTTTCTTCAGGGACACTAAAATTTACTGTATTTTGTGATATTGTAGTAGACGGTTGCATGGTTATAATTTTCTCTCTAATATTATGAATTTTGCAAGTAAAGAAGTCCATGAAGTCATTAGTGCTGTGCTGATTTAAAGCATCTGGGGTTGAGGCTTTATTTCTTGTTAGTTTAGTCACTGTATCAAATAAATACCTAGGGTTGTATTTGTTTTCTTCTAAGAGGGTAGAAAAGTAAGTAGATCTAGCTGATTTTAAGGCCTTTCTGAATGCAATAGAGCTGTCTTTCCATGAAATGCGAAAAACCTCTAGCTTAGTTTTTTTCCAGCTCCGCTCCATTTTTCTGGCTGTTCTCTTGAGGGCCCGTGTGTGTTCGTTGTACCACGGTGTTGGACTATTTTCTTTAATCTTCTTTAAGCGTAACGGAGCAACAGTGTCTAAAGTGCTGGAAAAGAGAGAGTTTATAGTTTCTGTTGCAACATCAAGTTCTTCTAGGCTATCTGGGATGTTAAGTAGATGAAACTGATCAGGAAGATTATTTATAAAGCTATATTTTGTGTTAGGAGTGATAGTTCTACTATATTTATAACAGGGAGTTAGTTTTTCGACTTTGGCTAAAGGTAATCTACACGCGAATAAGTAATGATCTGAGATGTCATCGCTTTGCTGCAGAATTTGAACAGTATCAACATCCCATGATCCCATGCGACAATATTAGATCTAAAGTATGATTACGAGAATGAGTGGGTCCTGATACATGTTGTGTAACTCCAATAGAGCTTAAAATGTCTCTAAATGCCAATCCCAATGCGTCTTTTTCATTATCTACATGGATATTAAAATCACCGACAATTATGACTTTATCTGCAGACATTACTAAGTCTGAGAGAAAATCAGCAAATTCTTTGATAAAGTCTGTATGGTGCCCTGGTGGCCTGTATAGAATAGCCAGCACAAAAGTTAAACAGAAATTATTACTTGCACTAGATAATTTTACATTAAGGACCATCACTTCAAAAGACTTATATTTCAAATTAGACCTTTTAGCAGTACTGATCGTGTTACTATAAATTACAGCAACACCTCCTCCTTTACCTTTCAGACGAGGCTCATGTTTATAACAGTAATCTTGAGGGGTGGACTCATTTAAAGTAATGTAATCGTCTGGTTTTAGCCAAGTTTCTGTCAAACACAGCACATCTAGTTTATGATCTGTAATCATATAATTTACAATAAGTGCTTTTGAGGAAAGGGATCGTATATTCAGTAACCCAAGCTTTATCATTTGTTCATTTGTGTTATATCCGTTCTTAGTTGTTTGTAAATCAATAAAATTTTTACTCTTAAACGGTTTTGAGAGATTTTTGTATTTGCTAATTCGGGGAACAGACACAATATCTATAGGATGATATCTAGGTGAAAGAGTCTCTATGTGTTGGAATTTATCTGACCTCTAGATAAATTCGCTAGACGGTCGGTTTAGCCAGTTTGTCTGCTTCCTGACCTGGACCCCAGTTAGTCAAGGTTTAGCTCTAAGACTATGTGCCAAATTACTAGAGAGAAGAGCGGCACCATCCCAGGTGGGATGAATACCATCTCTTTTCAACAGGTCAGGTCTGCCCCAAAAACTTTTCCAATTGTCTATAAACCCTATGTTATTCTACGGGCACCACTTAGACATCCAGCCATTGAGTGAGGATAATCTGCTAAGCATCTCATCACTCCTGCGCATAGGAAGAGGGCCAGAGCAAATTACAGTGCCTGACATCGTACTTGCGAGTTCACACGCCTCTTTAATATTAGTTTTAGTGATCTCCGACTGGCGAAGTTGGACATCATTAGCGCCGACGTGAATAACAATCTTAGAATATTTACGATTAGCCTTAGCCAGCACTTTTAAATTTGCTTTGATGTTAGGTGCTCCCAGCAAACATGTGACTATGGTAGCTGGAGTCTCTATTTTCACATTCCGAGTAATAGAATCGCCAATCACTAGGGCACTTTCAACAGGTTTCTCAGTGGGTGCGTCACTGAGTGGGGAGAACCTGTTTGATGTTCTGATCGGAATGGAACAGTGGTTTTTTGACCCACGATTATGCCGTCTCACAGTCACCCAGTTGCCCTGCTGCACGGGCTCTACAGCCGGAACCGAACAATGTACATGGTTTGCTAAGCTAGTTGCATCCAAAGCAGTATCTAAAGCCCTTGCATTCTTACTATCCTCGATTAAAGTTTGGATGCGTGTCTCTAATTCTGAGATCTTCTCTGTCAGCCTAACTATGTCCCTACATTTATCACATGTAAAGCCTTCACAGCTGACAGAGACAGACAGACTATGCATGAAGCAGGCAGTGCAAGTGACAATTTTGAGAGAAGATGACATGACTCACCGCGTGTGTTGATCCAACTTGTTGACCAGTTGTTTGATGAAGTCGGGAAAAAGGCGCGAGCGAGAAAAACGCTGTATGCACGGACAGTAAGATAGCACAATGCTAACGCGTTTAGCGACTTAGATTAAAGCTAACGATTACAATATATTAAATAATCTAATATTGTATTTAACAATATAAACGAACGTCGAGTTTAAGATCTAAAACAAAAATCAAGTTTATATGACGGTACAAACGCAATCCACTCGAGCAGACAGGAAACAGCAGTGCAGCAGTCAAAAACGGTCCGTCTGGAACAATCAGCCACACAGTTAGTTTACTAATAGGTTTTAACTTTTTAAATTATATATTCCAGCACAATTGTTTAGAATGACTCCCTCTTAATCCAATCTAACGGTCAGACCATTGTCATATTCTGATGTGATTCATTATTCCTCTTTACCTGTGTCCATCTTTCAACAGTTTCCCACCCATCAAGCATGGCACAGTCTTCTTGTTGATGCTATTGTAGTGTTCCTTGTTGTTCAATAAATAATTGTAAAAAAATGATGTGGCAGTAAATTACTTTTATAACTATAGACCTTCATGGCCTTATGGTAATGCTCCATATTGGAATGTTTATAATGTGTTTGATCTGCACAATGTTGTTATATGTTTGCCGTGTTTACACCGAACCCATCGAAATATGTTCATTGACTGTATATTGTGTTCAATAAACATCATACATTTGTGATAATCTGTTGCTCTCAATATTTTAATGTGATGTTGAGTTGCATTTCCTGTTTCCATGTTTCCTGTTGTCAAAATTCTACAAAAAATGACAACGTCAAAGAAGTTTGTTTGAAACCTTTGTCAATTTATTAATAAAACACCTCACATGTACAGAAGTATTCCCAGCCTTTGCCATGACACTCGGCTGATCCTGAACTCACTCTTACTGCCGTATGCATTGTACAGTGCACATTTCACAGCGGTATGGGCACGACTCTTGGACTTCTTTGGTACCGGTTTGTATCCTTTATCAAGTTTAGAACGTGTTGTAAGCGAAAATGTGTCTGAAAGTCGCTGTACATCATAGACGCATGTCTGGCAGATGTAGAAAGGGAAGGCCGGCGGAAGTAACTTTACCCTGCTTTGAGTTAAAACGGAAGTTGCGTGACGTCATGTGAAAAGGGTCTATAAATAAATACAAGACTAGACTCTCATTGGGGGGGGGGGGACTAAATGTAGTGAGCGCTAACAAGATCCGTAGATACAAGAGGCATGCAACAAAGAGGAAAGGAGCACAATGTGAACAGGATCATGTGAACACAATTAAACACATGAGGGCTAAACAAGGACGTGTGGTCATGGGAAACAAGGAGGAGCACATGGCCTACACACACAGAGCCATGTGCTCAAGACAACAAAGAAACGTTACACAACGACAAAACATACAAGACAAGATTCAATGAAATAGACTACATTCCTCTTGCTTAAGTAAATTTTTACCTCTTCCTAGGGGGGGCGTGACAGAAAATAATTGAGAAGCACTGATCTAGATCAACATTCATCACAATTCTGTGTTCATGGGAGTCACTTCAAAGAGTTTACACATTCCTTTTTCCACATCGTTTGGACATCCCATATTGTCTCATCCCATACCATGCTGAAAAATAAAACCAAAACCCGAAATACCGCCTAGCACAATCTATTTTCAAAAACTTTAATATGGTGTCTACCCAGACTATGGTCTCCAGCTCACATAATGATGAGTCAGATGGCTTCCCATACATTACCACCCTCCTTTTGTCTAACTAGTTTTTTTTTTTGAGTAATTATGTACAATGCTCAGGTCTTTCATTGGGTCAGTTATGGCGAACGAATACAAAGCTCTTGGTATTTAACCTTTAACCTTGTATTTGAGTATTTTTTTATGCCCACTTTTAAAATGTCCAACATAGTAGTTGCATGGAAGCGCAGTTGAAATACCAGACCAGATTCAAAAGCACTCATTCAACCTAATCTAGAAAACCTAAAATATTACGTTAAGGGTTTTAGGTTAACGTTTACCACTGAAAGTCTACACATAGCATCAGCGGCATGCTGTCAGAACGTGATGACGACCTGACCTGTCAGATCTAACAATAAAAAGGCATGTTTTACATAAACATCTGTTATACAAAGCATGTGAGCTATTGTTGTTATTATGTTGATATTTTCTTTAAAAGTGATCATAAATGATGAAATGGCTTTTGAGAAGGGGTTAATTGTGAGCTATTATAAACTCCAAAATTTAAATCATAATGGTAAATAATTTGGATGGATAATCCCAATGCTCATGTCCCATCATCTATATTCGGTTACACACATGCATACAGTACTGTGCATTTCCTAATCTCCAGATGTTTGCATTTCCTAAATAGCCAAGACTGCTGAGTTGAGCGGGAGGCTGTAGGTGAGCGGGTCACAGAGGAGGACCACCGCTGGTGTACTCACATGTGTGAAACAGGGCTAATAACATAGAAAGACTAGCAGGCAAGCATCGGCACTGCAAATAAACATGACTGAATCACTTACCAAAGCTGTGAATGTAAGCAAAGACCCTAATAAACCCTCACACCATTTAAACCCACTCTCATCTTGAAATAGTAAATGAATGCTCATGTATTTTTGTTACTGATACAGTATTTTAATTCATTTAGAGAAAATCAAGTCTGACCAGTGTCTGAAGCACATAAGCACAACATTTAGCTTCATTCACACTTGAATTCCAAACTGTCCATAAAGCAGGTGCACTGGTCAATCGTCCATCAATCAGAACCAGACAGGTTTTGCTCCAAACATGATCAGTAACCGACGGTGTTTTTGTTTTATTTTGCCTGATCTCTGTTCAGAACTTGAAAACAATTTGTGTGAAAATATTACAAAGTGTCAACATAAGCCAGAGAAGCGACACGCTGGAGACAGAAAATAGCCTGCAGTACAGGCACAGCAAGCTCCTCGCAATGCTTGAATATATTTAGTAGAGTTGAATTTGGCGGGACGGAGTATATGAACGGATCTCTGAAAGGAAATGAAAAGCCTGACAGAAAAGGGTCATCATAGATTTATCAATGTGAAATCTGGACAGATTTCTGAGGCAAAACAGACGCTGATGTCCCTGTTTACATACACTCTCACAATCAAGTTAGACTCTATAACTGTCCCAAGACATTTGTCGCTTTCTACACAATCCACCGCCTGGGGCATGTTCTTCGTACCTCGCTAACTCGCTTAGCTGGATTAGATTGTTCTTGGATTGTTCGGTTCTTCGTCCGTTGAATTGAACCAATCCTATTCGCATGATTGCCATGGCACATACAGTATTAGTGTTCAGAAGATAAAGTAAGGGTGAGAAAACGCACACCCCTGGGCAGAACCAGTGGACCAATACAATAGATCTGGACTGGGACAATAACAGCCTGCTTCCACAGGCTAAGTACACGTTGTAGGAATGAAGACAGTATTGAACATAATTGCCTCGCACAATGCTTCAATAATTTGCCACAGATATTTTCTGGACCAGGACTCTTATCTGTATTTATAATAAACCTGGATATCTTTCCAGTTTGGTCTCTACGAGTGTCTGTTGACAGAGCTCTGACACTGCCCCTTTATTGTGTCCTGTCATTGTGTAACCCCGCCCACCTTGTTCCCTCGTTTCCCTTGAGTGTTGTCAGCTGTTCTCAGCTCGTTACCTTTCCTCATGTGTTCCCTATTTAATCCCGGTGTGTTTGCTGTCCTGTATCATGTCGTTGTCATCTTGTTCCTGAACCGGTCCATCTGGTTAGTCTGTATTTCCTGGATAGGTTGTTATTGTTTCTTTGGTTACTGGTTTCCCCCTCGTGGGTTTTTCAGTTGGTATGTTTTGATTATTTACCTTTTGTTAATAAATATTATTTTCCTGCATTTGAGTCCTCACCTTAAGTATTCCGTGACAGTTCTTGCTTACAATTACCCGCGCCGTTAGTTGCAGACTCAATAAGTTTGAATCATGCATGTTGTATTAGCTGTTATATTGTTTGGTTTGCTTCTTTTGTCTATGTGCGTTTAAGTTTGTGCTTTTGTAAGAACCGTAAAGCAGTGTTTGAAAGTTCTATATAGTAAACACAGTACTACAACAGTAATACCGCAAGATACAAGTATCCCGACATATGAGTATTTCGAGATATGAGCAAGCCTCCAAGCTATTTTTTGCTTTGAGTTACAAGTAAATATTTGAGATACAAGCAATTCGAGTTTCGAGCTCGTCCTGGAATTGATTATGCTCGTATCTCAAGATATTACGGTATAATCAATTGCAAAATTCATGAGATGTCAGCATGAGGCACAGAACACTTCTTCTATCTGTACTCTTCATCTCATGTGAACACGTCATATTTGCTCATTTCTTTGTGATTTCTTTAATTAATTTTTTTATTTACAAACAAAAATACTGATTGCACCTTTAACATAAATGTTAAGAGATTTAACAAAAGACAAATACATACTGTGAACATTCAGCAGTTTTTCCTTTGCTCTGACAGTCCATAATGCACTGTATCAGATGATGATTTTCATCCAGCATCTACTCAAGACGAAAAAAGACAAAGTAGAAGATCCATGATGTTTCTTAAGAACCGATATCATTTAGACTTTATATCTACTGAGATTACATTAACACAATTACTATAATAGTATGTATAAGTCAAACAAGTGCAACTAATCAATCTTGTTTACATTTATATTTACATGTTTATTGTACTTACAATCTAACAAAACAACTTGCTAATTTGAACTTGATGAAAATATGTTTATCTGTAGTATCAAAGCATTTTAACGCTAATCAAAAATCCTGTCAAATGCATGCATAAAGTCAGAAGTGCCTCCTTGGTGCATGATCAGCGATGAAATATGACTATGAGAGTTTGTGTGTGTGTGTGTGTGTGTGTGTGTGTGTGTGTGCGTGAGATTGTTTGGAGTGACCCGCTGTCAAACACAGGCTGTAACCGCACCTTCTGGATGCTTTGCTGGGTAACCTCTGCTTTCCCCCGCGGACGGACAGATGAAAATGCAACTGACATGTTTTCAATGAAAAATGATGATAAATGCTTTATCCGTAAATATTATGCCGCGTCGAGGCGCTTATTACGCTCCGGATGAGTTTTTCTGTTAAACATAGGGGAGTCTCGTCGCACAAATACGACTGTTTTGCGGGAAATGAAGGATTAAGATCAGTGTCCGCCGCATCGCGCACACGTGTGTGTGATTTCAGTACCGGTGGACAGAGATGCATCTGTCCCGCACATTCATAAACGAATGTGTTGTACAGGAGGGAGCCTGACCTCCTCCAATCTCTCATGGTATAATCTATTCAGCTCCATTGGGCCGGTTCTGTCCGTAACGCCGTCGCTGATTCACGAACAGAATACGTAATTTCCCACGCAAGCGACGGATCTCTCCATCTACTGGGGTTCCGGAGCGATGGGAAGCGGCTAATAGCATTTAACGGTGGTTTGACACTAGACAGGAAGACACACTGCTCATGCACGCGCAATGATTCTGTGGTGCTGATGCTGAGCCGCATCTCACACATTCACTTCAACTCCTGCTGTGTTCATTTGTTGCCTGGAACCATGGATTTCTTTAGATTTCAGTATGTAAAGGTTACGATCAAATAATGTTATTACTGAAAATGTAAGGTTTAATAATGACTGCACTGTAAAAAAAATTCTCGTAAAAAAAGGTAAATGACTGGCAGCTACGGCTGCCAAACAAAAACCATAAAATTAAAGTAAAATATCTTAATTCAAATAAAGTGCAAAAACAATAATTTTACAGAAATTTTCATTAAAAATTTTAGTGAAAAAAACATGTTATTTTACAGATTTTTCCCGTGTTTAAAGTAAGATATTTTACCTTTTGTTTCCACGGTTTTGTTTGCCAGTTATTTTATGGATCTTTTCTAGATTATTAAATTAGTGTTAACAGTTCTACGGCTAAACGCTGTTATTTTACAGGTACTTACTAAATTATTACAGTCAAACACCTTTAATTAAATGATATCGCTAAGAGTTCTACGGATAAACACTGTTATTTTACAGGTATTTACTAAATTATTACAGTCAAACACCTTTAATTAAATGATATTGCTAAGAGTTCTATGGATAAACACTGTTATTTTACAGGTATTTACTAAATGATTACAGTCAAACACCTTCAATAAAACGACAGTGTTAAGAGTTCAACAGATAAACACTTATTTTACAGATTTCCTAAATGATTACAGTCAAACAATAAATAGTCAAGACGTGCTCAAGATTTAAAATTAAGTTTTATTTTGGCAGATAAAATAAGTATAAACAGTATAACAGGATAAAAAATAATTAAAATCATCTCAAACTTCAATTTGCAGCATTTGTTTACATATAATTTAATATTGTTTAAATTATGTAAAACATGTAATCTAAAATCACAATTATTGAATAAATAAAATACAAAATTTAAATTACTTCAGTAATTAACAATAGTTTATCAAATTCTCAAACTAGGATTATGGTGACAGTCTAAACATACTGAATACAAAACTGTAACACTTTACAAAATGAACAGCACTTATACAGCATTTATTTATTAAATTTATGACTGGAGTAACGATGCTGAAAATTCACCTTTGAAAATGCAGCCTTGCAGGTGAGCAGACGAAACTTCTTTTAAAAACATAAAAAATCTTACGATACCAAACTTTTGAACAGTGTGTGTGTGTGTGTGTGTGTGTGTGTGTGTGTGTACACTACCGGTCAAATGTTTTAGAACAGTAATATTTTTGTATGTTTTTAAAGATGTCACTTCTGCTCACCAGGGCTGCATTTATGCTATTATATTATAGAAAAATAGAAAATAAGCTGTAATATTGTGAAATATTATTAAAATGCAAAACAACTGTTTTCTATTTGAATATATTTTAAAATGTAATTTATTCCTGTGATGCAAAGCTGAATTTCCAGCATTACTCCAGCCTTCAGTGTCACATGATCCTTCAGAAATCATTCTGATATGAGGGTTTGCTGCTCAAGAAACATTTATGATTATCTATTATCAATGTTGAAAACAGTTCTTTTTATGATTCTTTGATAAATAGAAAGTTGCAAAGAACAGTATTTATCTGAAATAGAAAGCTTTTGTAACATTGTATACCGTTCATTTTGGGTTGGTAAGATTTTTTTTTTTTTTGGGAAATAACTTAAAGAAATTCATAATTTGTTTCAGCAAGGATGCATTAAAGTGACAGTATAGACATTTATAATGTTGCAAAAGCTTTATATTTCAGATAAATGCTGTTCTTTTGAACTTTCTATTCATTAATAATCCTGAAAAAAATGTACACAGCTTGTCACGAGTTATAGTGGGTACTGCTCCTTTAAGGCGGAGTGCTTTTTCACTCTCAAGAGCAGTAATGAGGTCGTTCGAACAGAGCGCGAGCAGGGAAGCATCGCATGTATGGAGTGAGGTTTTTCCCACTGTTTTAATTTCTGTTGCTCTTACTGTTGTTTTGTTGTTGTTTAGTAATGCGATTGTGCGTGAAGCATTGTTTGCCAACCTCCCCGGTGTGTGTAGAATGGACAGTTCCTGTTAATAAAGGACCCCTCCTGTGGAATATCAGTTGTGTCTTAGTGCTTCAATCTACATTTAGGCGAGCTATCCGGCCTCTCCTAGAGAATAAACGCGTTACAAGCTGTTTTCAACATTAATAATAATAGTAAATGTTTCTTAAGCAGCACATCAGAATGATTTCTGAAGGATCATGTGACACTAAAGACTGGAGTAATGATGCTGAAAATTCAGCTTTCCTAATGTTAGTATGTCAATACTCACCGCTCCTGAAGATCATGTGGCTGGATTTTTTCTTCCTAAAATGTATTTTACTCACACACACACACACACACACACACACACACACACACACACACACACACACACACATTAGCCATTTACTTACTAACAGGGATTTTCAAAAGAGCTTGTACAAGACTCCGTTCTCAGTTCACTCATTTACAAAGCTCTTATATAAACAACAAAAAAAAAAATCTTAATCCTAGTTTACAATATTAACACATGCTAACAACACACAATTAACGCTTGCTAATACATTGAACTACGTAATGTCGTTATCGCGATTAGATTATTACTTAAACACATTACATCACAATGTAGCAGACTATATTTTTTTTAATAAAAGCTAACTTATTTAACTTACCTTCTGTAGTTGTCCGGTAACGTTACACGTTGGTAAAAGTCGTTGGCCATATTGCATTTTTTCTTTGTTTGTTCACCATTAACAATCCGCAACTTAAATTTGCCTAAAATAGAAAACTTTGCAGTCCGACGTAAAATAATCAATGTAATAATCCATGCAAAACCGAGCTGAAGTAGTACTGTGCACTGCAGATGGCGAGCTGCAACGCACACAGACAGATACGCGCGCGCACACGCGCTTTCCAACAAATTTTTTTTTTTTCAAATTTGAAAAAAGGCGCGCACGCTGTAAAAGGCGCGCACATTTGTCATTGGCCAGATTCCTGGATGAAACTCAGCATAACCAATCATGCTCAAAGCAACACATACATACAATAATGTGGCATTTGTAGGCTGTTGTATTAAATAATTGTTTAAGTTGTGTTTTTATTGCACATATATATATATATATATATATATATATATATATATATATATATATATATATATATATATATATATATATATATATAAAAATAGTTTTTTTATATCAGTGCATGATATATATGGTAATACAATGGTAATAAATATGGCAATCATGCACTGCAATAAAATACAATTTATTTACCTGACATTTCCTTTAGAAATATTCTGCCTAATAATGTCAACTCTCATTTTCACTTTTACTGTGTGCCACTGTTACACAACCTGTTGGTTTAGGTTTAATCTTCTGTCCAAAGAAACACTTGTTTGCTAACATTGCATAATCAGGCATAATATTATGACCTTCCTAATATTGTGTTGGTCCCCCTTTTGCTGGTAAAAAAAGCCCTGACCCCCAATATGTTAGCAACAGATCCTTTAAGTCTTGTAAGCAATGTACACGCACCTGGCCACCATGATGCAAAAGAAAATATGATTCATCGGAATCTGTGCTCCGTGGTCCAGTTCTGATGCTCACGTGCCCACTGTTGGCACTTTTGGAGGTGAACAGGAGTCCGCATGGACACCCTGACTGGTCAGTGGCAATGCCGCCCCATATGCAACAAACTGAGAAGCTCTGTGTATTCTGACCCCTTTCTATCAGAACCAGCATTAACTTCTTGAGCAGTTTGAGCTCCAGTAGCTCATCTGTTAATCCTTACGCTTGCCCATTTTTCCTGCTTCTAACACATCAACTTTGAGCACAAAAACAGCTTGGGCTTTTGCATGGCTTTTTGTTTGTGGACTTCTCGTCTGCATTTGATCTTTTGCAGCCTGTTATTTTAGGACAAAAACTTCAGTTTCATTTTAATCATGGTATAGTCTCATGAGACAGACTTTTTAGACAGACTTCGAGTGGTTGCCCCTGTGGCAGCGTTTTAGGACAATTTGATGTTCTACAAATCATTATAAACTTTTGTGCCTGAGGCAATTATTTTATGTAACAAATGTGTCTTATTATTATTATTTATTTAATTTTTGCCGTTTATTAAAGATACTTAAATGTCTTGATTGAACTAAGGGCTAATCCTAGCTTAGTCTTAACCCTGTCTGTGAGACCAGGCCTGGGTTTGGGGTTAAGGTTAGGATTAAGCACCACAATGCTGTACATACGAGTGGTAAACTTGTAAGTCCTGATCTTTATGAGTAGAAGATGTGTCAGTTAGAAACATGTCAGAATACCACAATATTTAAAGGTCGCTGCGTGGCGGGATGAAGGGAGTTCTCGCGAGAGACTTCTAGAAGTAGGCTAGAATTATTCATTTACAGAAAAATATGGTATAAATAAAACAATGTATTAATTTACATATATTGTTCGTAATTTTACATGGATTTGTATGTATTGAATGAAAACAGAAAAGATAATAATAAGGTCATTGGAAATAATCCTTAAAATAATGGTCAAATTGTTAATTATTACATATATTGGTTGTAATTTTACATGAATTTGTACGTAATGTATAAAAATAGAAAAATACTGTATAAATAATACAGTAATTTTCTGTATAAAAAAATAAGAATTACTGTAATTGGTCATTAATGATATAATCCTTAAAATAACAGTCAAGTTGTTAATTTACTGATATTTAGTGTAATTTTACATAGTTTTAAACAATTTAGATTTACAAAAAAATACTGTAAAAAATTAGAGTTATTTTCTGTAAAATTAGGATTTTTTTTTACAGTGTGAATAATGAAATAATTACAGAGAAAAACTAATGAGTACATTGATTACATTTCTATATTAAAACAGGCAGGCTGTTAAAATATTATTGTCATTAACCATATTATTTTATATAACTATTAATATTTCACTGGTTCTCTTTCGATACAGTTTACTCACGTTGCGTTAGTTCACTAACACTTATGTCTCAGGTTACGTATTTACTATATACAATATATTAGTACAGTGGAGTTCACTGTGTCCCATGAGGTCTGGGAGGAAGGCACAGTGCGCTAACCAGACCGCCATCATTTCCAGCAGATTTATGTGTCCAGGAGAGAGACCTGTCCACTCCACAGACCTCAGATTATCACCTCAACTTAAAAAGATGCTTATACACATACCAAACCCATTCTGTGTTTCTGCACCTACATCTTGAAATTAGGAATTTTATTCAGCTCCAGTCTACAAACTCCTTCAGAAAACACTGAGACATACCAGAATATAATTAGAAATTCTCCAAAGAAAAACTTCCTTTCTAGAACAAAATATGTACTTTAATGAAAATAGGTAAAATAATTATAAGCAAAAAATAAAGTATAAATACTTGTAATGATCGTTCGTTTCTTCAGTTTGTGTTCAGCTCCAACTCACTTGACGTGCTTAAACTCAAGACTTGTGCACAAGCATATGCGATTCCAATGTGTGCCAAGGGTCACTGGAGTGCTTTAATCAGGTGAACTAGATACATAGTTAAATGAATGCATTGCATCAAACGTTTACAGCATGTAAATGAGTTTTCAAACAGCAAGTTCCACATGAACGATTCCTCACCCCACCCAAGAGGAAGTCAGCCATTTTGACCTTTGTGGAAAGAACATGCAGAACCTTTAAATGCTCCTCTAAAGAGAGTCATGCAATAGTTACAGATTCAGTCACATTATGCAAAGGCACTGAAAATATGTTTGTCATCATGAGCAGATCAGCCTCTGCAAGGCATTTTATAGAAATCTTATTTTCTCCATGCTTTCACACAGGTGACCAGGAGAAAGACTGACTGTAGAAAGGGCTCTTTACCAAAAAGCTACTGGAACTAATAATTCACCATCTGTAAAATGCATTTTAAAGGCACACAAAGACTATACAACAGTGGGGCAGGACCCCTGAAACCAATTTTATGAAAACACCCTCATAATCCATAGAGTTTGGGTACCACTGTACCTCTAGATGAAGCACTGAGACTCCAGATTAATTTACTACGTTTATTAACAATTACCAAGAACAAGATCCCCTTACAAAAGCAAATGAATTATAAATAAGTATTGGGGATCACATACCATAGACTAAAGTTCATCCACTCCATTGAAACGCATATTTGTACAGCCAGTAATTGGCCATACACAAATAAAAGTGCCATTCCATTTTAAATGCAAAAATCACCGATCTATTCACATGGTAAAGTTGTGGGGCTCTTCACATACATGGAAAAACAAAGGAAAAAGGCCATTTTAATGTAAAATAAAAAGTATTCAATGCAGCCATTTTTTAACAGAAGGTGGTTGTTTGAGGACCAGAAAATTCAAGTAATTAGCCACTGAAGATTTGGGACATTGGAAGGCAGTCTCCGACCAAGCTCACCCACAGGAAGATGACACATCTGGAAGAATAAAGAGCAAAGTTAATCTATAGAAGCTACTCACTTGCAACAAACAAGACTGCAGTTCATCAAGTTGAAATCATCTGTAAAGTGGCTGGTGAAAGCCTTTAGATCACATTTCTTCTTTTAGTTTATGAGCCGAGTCTTAATTGAGAAAGACTAAGTCCATAAACAGATGCAACCTGATGGTTTCATAGAAACCAAGGCCACCATTCTTCCAGTGCTGTCCTATTGAGTTGCACAGAGTTCAGCAAAGAAAGCAGAACTGACTCGCCTCCGGTCTCAGAGCCGTCCGCTGCCGACTCTCTGTGGAAGGGGACGCTGCACAGCTCCTCGGCCCTGCCGCCCTCTGTAACTGCCCCGAAAACCACGGCCTCTCAGATACCGGCCGGGCACCCCGAAGGTCTCTACGTTCAGCTTCCTTTCCTCTGCCCATGTGGTGCGCCTGCGGGAGAAGAAACCACTCACTGACGAGACACCCTCCCACAGGACGGCAAGCTCAATGGGTTATACCTTGACTTGAGTTCAGAGGAGAGGTTATCAAAGAAGCATTTCGCTTTATTGTAGAAGCACTTGGGCCCAGGAAGATCCTCTTTTACAGCACTCTCATTGTCTGGCTTGTCCTGCTCTTTATCACTTTCCTCTGGGGTCTCCTTTGGTTCTAACAGGAAAGTGGAGAAACACGAGCACAAAGCAAAGACACGAATAACTGCAGACTTATTAACCCGAAAAGAGGGTGAATTCTGCAGGGTGCAATTAGAGAAACAGAAATAAAGTGTTTGGGTTCCCTCAAGAGGGTCTGGTCAGCGTGAGATACCTTCAACACTGAGCTGGTCTTCAAGCTCTCTCTCAAGGTCTTTAATATCATCTTTAATAAACAGAGCATTTGCGGTTTCAAAATCGAAGTCCAACTCAAACTGCAGGATGCTGGGCTTCGCGTTTCCCACGAAGATCTGCCCTCGACCACGGTTCCTGGACCGCCGGGTTCCTGAAAGACACCGCAAATGTGGACGAGATGGTCCGTCAACAACCCACGCCTTTAGCAACCCCAACAGAACAAGCCTCTTTACCCGATTTTCTCCTACTGGTTGGGGGCTTGTTCTCGTCATTAGCTTGACTCGGCCCCTTTGAGACGCCCTGCTGTGCAGCTGGATCACCTGCAGACCAATCAAGATGAACATACACACACCTTGCAGCTCAAGCAAGCAGGTTTGAGTACATTATCTGATCTAACACACACTTGCAGCCCATGCACTTCTAGATCTAGAGAGATTTGGGTTTTGCCGCAAGAACACACGGTTGCTGTACAGCCAAACCAATTCAAAGCAGATGATACTGGCAGGCAAACAACCACGTGTAAGAGGTGGAATGGGACTCTAAGAGCAGTTTGAGTTTATATGCAAGACATGACGAGAAGCACATTTTAAACTAATATTATCACTTTATTAGGAGAAATAAATGGGTCCTCTTACATGTGGATTGAAGAGACAATTAAGGGTTAAAGTGTAAAAAAAAAGTTGCTGCATTGGGTAAACAAAAGCTCTAGATGTCTTCACACACACACACGAAAACTAGTGAGGAGACACGACCTGCTCTGAAACCTCCACATCTGGATACAGTTGTTTGTTGGCAATAGCAACTCTTCAAATGCAACTTTTATAGGTAAAAAAATAAATTCATACATGCAATATGCCTCATGTTATCAAATGTTGAAGCAAAGTGGCTCAACCTGATAAAATTAAACTTGTGTAGAGTGGCATTATCTTTGTGAAGCAGCTTTAAACCACATTACGCCAACCTTCTCATCACCAGTATTCACTGCGCCTTGTCTGAAGAACGACCCTCTGTTCACAGTTTCAGTGTGTGTCACCCAGAGCGGAGAGCGTGTATAACTCACTGAAGACGGCGGCTCTCTGCGCCCCCCGGCCGCCCCTCTGCGCTCGCCCCGCTCCTCCATCCGCCGGGGGCACGCCGCTCAAGCCCTTCTTCTGCGGGGCCATCTCTGCAGGCACAGTCTGAACCGCCTGCTCGACCATCGGACCTCGCCGGAGGGGAACGCCATGCAGACCTGCGCCTCAGACAGTGAAAACACACACACAGCTGAGCCTCAGGCACACAGACAGTGAACACAGACCGCTGGCGGGGCAGAGCAGCTCACCGAGGCCCAGGGCCGCTGCGTACTGCTGGCTGAGGAGCGAGTTGGCCGCCAGCTGGCCGTACGAGGGAAGCATGCTTCGGTACGGGCTGTAGCTGCCCTGCGCTGGACCGTAGTGAGCGGACGACGTTCCCACAGAGGACTAACAGAGAGGAGACCAGTCAGCCCTGCCTTCTGAAGTGAGCGAGGAGACCCGACTGGAGTTAAACACACCTGGACAATAGCAGGGTCCTGAGGAAGACTGTGGTGAATCTTCAGAGGCTCACAGACCGTGATGTCCTTGATGTCACTTCCCCTGAAGATGATATACTCAAAAACCTCGTCCCTCGGCGGCACCGGCCGGTCCGTCGGTCGCCCCTCTGTGCCGAAAGACCTCACTGAAGAAAACAGTCACAACAGCTCAAACCCAACCAGCACCAGGATTCACACGCTCATTCAATTAGGCTTCAGGTCTAGCAGTATCAGACTGAGGTAGTTAATTGAATGTTCAGGGCTGTTCATTAATGAGCAGCTCATTAACAACATCTGTGAGCATGTGACACTTGAAGTGTCTTAAACTGTTTGATTTCCGAACATTGATAAGTGCCTCAATAACTACTTATTTAGTCCGATGTACACTCGCTGAATTATTAAATGACTAGAAAACTTACACAGGCTCATTGGCTTTTGATTAAACTTGTAAGTCTGTGTCTTATTAACGTATAGTGTGATAGTCACCTTTCGCCAGGGCCACGGTAGAGTTGTCTGTGTCGATGGTGTAGAGAACGCCCTCATAGCGGATGTGCGCTTTGGAGATGAGGCTGATCCTGCTGCCGATGTAAGGCGTACCGCTGCTCATCGTGTTCGGCTGATGAGTCGCTGCAGGTGCAGGAGCTCAGGTGCGCTTTATAGAGGGACACCCCGCCCTCTGACGTCACACCACACCGGGGAAACGAACAGTAGTGTTTTGATAAACATACATAAACATAAACATTGATATAACATATATATATATATCTCATTGATATAACATATATATAATCGTATAATTTTTTTATATATTTATATGATATATAATTGTATTATTATATATCATATATAATTTTGTAACATTTTCTGTTATAATATATATATATCTTTTTTTCATCAGCGCTTCTCACTCCATTCCAGCAGGAGGCAGATATGAGCCAGCAGCTGAAGAAGAAGAAGAATAGACAGAAAGAGAAAAAAAGAGTCATGCCGGCGGTGATTAACATTAGTTTGATGAATGGTTTCTGATTGTTTTACTGATCCCCTCGAGTGTTGTTTATGTGTCGGTCAGATGAAGTGACAGTAAGCGCTGTTTCTCTCAAACCGCGACATCATGTTTGACAACAACCTGAAGCTACTGCGCATGTGCGGGAGAACAGCGTGTGAAGCTCTGATCCAGAGACACACACACACAACACCACTGTCCGAGAAGAAGCT
>JAWRVZ010000180.1:1227500-1232500 GCA_037043235.1 Rhodeus uyekii | reverse complement strand
GTGTGAGGGTGTGAGTGTGAGGGTGTGAGTGTGAGGGTGTGAGTGTGAGGGTGTGAGTGTGAGGGTGTGAGGGTGTGAGTGTGAGGGTGTGAGTGTGAGGGTGTGAGTGTGAGGGTGTGTGGGTGTGGGTGTGTGAGGGTGAGTGTGAGGGTGTGAGTGTGAGGGTGTGAGTGTGAGGGTGTGAGTGTGAGGGTGTGAGTGTGTGGGTGTGAGTGTGAGGGTGTGAGTGTGAGGGTGTGAGTGTGAGGGTGTGAGTGTGAGGGTGTGAGTGTGAGTGTGTGAGTGTGAGGGTGTGGGTGTGAGGGTGTGGGTGTGAGGGTGTGGGTGTGAGGGTGTGAGGGTGTGGGTGTGAGGGTGTGGGTGTGAGGGTGTGAGGGTGAGGGTGTGAGGGTGAGGGTGTGAGTGTGAGGGTGTGAGTGTGAGGGTGTGAGTGTGAGGGTGTGAGTGTGAGGGTGTGAGTGTGAGGGTGTGGGTGTGAGGGTGTGGGTGTGAGGGTGTGGGTGTGAGGGTGTGAGTGTGAGGGTGTGGGTGTGAGGGTGTGAGTGTGTGAGGGTGTGTGGGTGTGAGTGTGAGGGTGTGAGGGTGTGGGTGTGAGTGTGAGGGTGTGAGTGTGAGGGTGTGAGTGTGAGGGTGTGAGTGTGAGGGTGTGAGTGTGAGGGTGAGGGTGTGGGTGTGAGGGTGTGGGTGTGAGGGTGTGAGTGTGAGGGTGTGAGTGTGAGGGTGTGTGGGTGTGAGTGTGAGGGTGTGAGTGTGAGGGTGTGGGTGTGAGTGTGAGGGTGTGAGTGTGAGGGTGTGAGGGTGTGAGTGTGAGGGTGTGAGTGTGAGGGTGTGAGGGTGAGGGTGTGAGTGTGAGGGTGTGAGGGTGTGAGTGTGAGGGTGTGAGTGTGAGGGTGTGAGGGTGTGAGTGTGAGGGTGTGAGTGTGAGGGTGTGAGTGTGAGGGTGTGAGTGTGAGTGTGAGGGTGTGAGTGTGAGGGTGTGAGTGTGAGGGTGTGAGTGTGAGGGTGTGAGTGTGAGGGTGTGAGTGTGAGGGTGTGAGTGTGAGGGTGTGAGAGCCAGAGGGTGTGAGTGTGAGAGTGAGGGTGTGAGAGTGAGGGTGTGAGAGCCAGAGGGTGTGAGGGTGTGAGTGTGAGGGTGTGAGTGTGAGGGTGTGAGAGTGAGGGTGTGAGAGCCAGAGGGTGTGAGGGTGTGAGAGTGAGGGTGTGAGGGTGTGAGTGTGAGGGTGTGAGGGTGTGAGTGTGAGGGTGTGAGTGTGAGGGTGTGAGTGTGAGGGTGTGGGTGTGAGGGTGAGGGTGTGGGTGTGAGTGTGAGGGTGTGAGTGTGAGGGTGTGAGTGTGAGGGTGTGAGTGTGAGGGTGTGAGTGTGAGGGTGTGAGTGTGAGGGTGTGAGGGTGAGGGTGTGAGTGTGAGGGTGTGAGTGTGAGGGTGTGAGTGTGAGGGTGTGAGTGTGAGGGTGTGAGTGTGAGGGTGTGAGTGTGAGGGTGTGAGTGTGAGGGTGTGAGGGTGTGGGTGTGAGTGTGAGGGTGAGGGTGTGAGTGTGAGGGTGTGAGTGTGAGGGTGTGAGGGTGAGAGTGTGAGGGTGTGAGAGTGAGGGTATGAGAGTGAGGGTGTGAGAGTGAGGGTGTGAGAGTGAGAGTGAGGGTGTGAGTGTGAGGGTGTGAGGGTGTGAGTGTGTGAGGGTGTGAGTGTGTGAGGGTGTGAGGGTGTGAGTGTGTGAGGGTGTGGGTGTGAGGGTGTGGGTGTGAGGGTGTGGGTGTGAGGGTGTGGGTGTGAGGGTGTGGGTGTGAGGGTGTGGGTGTGAGGGTGTGGGTGTGGGTGTGAGGGTGTGAGAGCCAGAGGGTGTGAGTGTGTGGGTGTGAGGGTGAGTGTGAGGGTGTGAGAGTGAGGGTGTGAGAGTGAGGGTGTGAGAGTGAGGGTGTGAGAGTGAGGGTGTGAGAGTGAGGGTGTGAGAGTGAGGGTGTGAGAGCCAGAGGGTGTGAGTGTGAGAGCCAGAGGGTGTGAGTGTGAGGGTGTGGGTGTGAGGGTGTGGGTGTGAGGGTGTGGGTGTGAGGGTGTGGGTGTGAGGGTGTGGGTGTGAGGGTGAGTGTGAGGGTGTGAGTGTGAGGGTGTGAGTGTGTGAGTGTGAGTGTGTGAGTGTGAGGGTGTGAGTGTGAGGGTGTGAGAGTGAGGGTGTGAGAGTGAGGGTGTGAGAGTGAGGGTGTGAGAGTGAGGGTGTGAGGGTGAGGGTGTGAGGGTGAGGGTGTGAGGGTGAGGGTGAGGGTGAGGGTGTGAGTGTGAGGGTGTGGGTGTGAGGGTGTGAGTGTGAGGGTGTGAGTGTGAGGGTGTGAGTGTGAGGGTGTGAGTGTGAGGGTGTGAGGGTGCGAGGGTGCGAGGGTGCGGGTGCGAGGGTGCGGGTGCGAGGGTGCGGGTGCGAGGGTGCGGGTGCGAGGGTGCGGGTGCGAGGGTGAGGGTGTGAGAGAGTGAGGGTGTGAGAGAGTGAGGGTGTGAGAGAGTGAGGGTGTGAGAGAGTGAGTGTGTGAAAGAGAGTGAGTGAGTGTGTGTGTGTGTGTGTGAGTGTGTGTGTGTGTGTGTGTGTAAGAGAGAGTGAGGGTGAGTGTGTGTGTGTGTGAGGGTAAGAGAGTGAGTGTGTGTGTGAGAGGTTAAGAGAGTGAGTGTGTGTGTGTGTGCGCGAGAACACACCGCCCGTCAGTGCTGTTCCTCTGTGTATTGCAGTGGCTGATATTCCCGGGCTGATTGCCGGTGCTCATCTGAACCGTGGGCTGGGCGTGTCGTTCCTGCGGCACATCGAGCGCTGCCGTGTTCTGCTGTATGTTCTGGACATGTCGACTGCAGAGCCCTGGGAACAGTTCCAGCAGCTGTGCTTCGAGCTGGACCAGTACCAGCCTCGCCTGTCCCACAGACCTCATGCCATTGTGGCAAACAAAATGGACCTGCCAGGTGCCCGGAGGAAGCTGAAGGCTCTGAGCAGCCGCGTCCATCAGACGGTCATCCCTGTGTCTGCGCTGACCGGAGAAAACACGGCAGAGCTGATCCTGCAGCTGAGAGCCATGTATGACGCCTGCGCTCCAGACAGCCGTCACTCTTAGAGACCCTCAGCTTCAGCACCACACACTCGTAACGGACCCTCAGCTTCAGCACCACACACTCATAACGGACCCTCAGCTTCAGCACCACACGCTCATAACGGACCCTCAGCTTCAGCACCACACACTCGTAACGGACCCTCAGCTTCAGCACCACACACTCGTAACGGACCCTCAGCTTCAGCACCACACACTCGTGACGGACCCTCAGCTTCAGCACCACACACTCGTGACGGACCCTCAGCTTCAGCACCATACGCTCATAACGGACCCTCGCTGCTTATAGAAACACTGAATGTAATGCAGGTTAACAGCATGGTGATGATTTGCATCACATCATGTACACTTAACGTGCAGTTACTGTGTTCACAGCCTTATAACTGTGTTGTCATGACGACGAGAGGCTGCTGAACCGTACATTTCATGCTGTAGATGCAGGATCTGATCATCATCACTAAACAAACCCTCTTCATGCAAGAGTCTCGTCACTGAACGAGTGTGCTGAAACTATTTATTTTCAATAACTATTTTTTTTGTTTTAAAAGCCATAAACTGAAATTTGAAACTTTGACCTGCCTCAGTAATGCAGTATTTCAGTGCTGTAGAATGCATTTTTTACAGCTTCTGAATTAACTTGTTCACGGTACGATTGTTCTTGCGTTGTCCAAGGAATCTAAAGACAATAGTGTTCATGACCATAAATAATCAGAAAATATATGATGATAGATGATATGATGATATGATGATGAATATGATAGATGATATGATGATGAACACTGATGCAGAAACACCTGATCAGCCAGCCTCAGGACACACACACACACAGAGATCAGATTGTGTTGAATCTGCCTGTTTCTCAATAAGATCAATGGCAAAGTGATAGTTTATGGTTCTTTTGAAGACTTGCATAAAACTATTATTATTATTTGTATGTATGTATTGAAAAGCACAGATTTCACGGCCTGTGAGCCGCTGGCATCTGATGTTTGTGCTGTTGGACATTAAACTTCAGGAAAATTTCTGTTCTACAGCTCTGAAAGATCTTGGGATTAACGGCACTGGAGATTTTGAGAATTGTCAGTGTGGGTCATATCTTCATTGTGATTGGCTGATCAGGGACCAATCAGTACTCTTATCACCCATTCACATACTTTCCCCCTTTTTACTTTATTGTTGGGTATGATGTGATGTGAACATTGAATGCAATCAGTCTGTTTATTATTATTATGCTTTATTTGTATTATGCTTACCAAGAAAACGTTTAACAGGGTCAAATTTGTGTATTATCTTTAAATATATTTCTTTCACCCTACTTACAAAAACGTGTGAGGTAATAACCAAACATTTTTCCCAGTCAAGGTCATGAACAAATCTATTCCAGTAAACAGTAGAAACAGACTTTGTGACAACCTCCTTCAGAAATAAGGGGGGGGGGGACCTATACACGATTGTTGACGGGGGGTTAAAGTTTGCATTTATATGAAATTTGGGCGGGTTTTATGCATCAAAAAAATATTTTTTTTTCACGTGACCAAAAGGAGCCCAATCGGGCGGGAACTCGCAGTCAGTCTCTGTTAATGAAGACGCGAGACCGGAAGCCGCTGGCGCCGCGCGCTCCCGCCCGACAGGAGGCGCGAAAGATCAAACTCATTCCCGCTTTATCCCTGAAGCCTCAACATCTCCTGACGGGTGTAAAGATGGAGAACACGAGCAAACGGCCGAGATTAGACGAGCAGTGTGTGGAGGTGAAGCGGGAGTTCTGGCGCTGGAGCGTCGATGAAACAGTCGCGTATCTGCGGAGTGAAGGACTGGAGGAGTGGGAGGAGAAGTTCAGAGGTGAAGACATGATTAACCTCCCTCTCTCTCTTTTATTAGACACATCACTTATTAGAAAGAAGAAATGCTGTGTGCTGTTTTTGT